>MU167349.1:19199-45366 GCA_015951145.1 Cronartium quercuum f. sp. fusiforme G11
GGTGCTTTAGATAGAGATAATTGAAAGGCTTTCTGGATATCAATAGATAAAATCAGATAGACTTTACCAGTGATGTTTCTCCTCAAATTCACACCACCACAGGCTGACCATTACTATTTTTTTAAGAATTTTCCAGGCTGATGATCTAGACAAAATTCCTATTCTCTTATCATCCAGTAATTTCTTGACACTGAAGCCCTGTTCTCTCCCTGTTGCTATAGGTGTTTTAGACACACCAAATTGAAATGGCTGCTGTATATCAGTACATAAAACTACATAGATTTCACCAGTAATGTGTTTTGTCAAACTCACACTCCCACAGGCTGACCATTACTATCATTTTTGTTCCAGTTTTCAGCCTAATGATCCAAACAACATTCCTGTTCTTGTCTCATGCAGTGATTTTTCGATGCTGAAGTTCTTTTCTCTCCCTCTTGCTATAGGTGCTTTAGATAGAGAAAATCAAAAGGCTTTCTTGATACAAGTAGATAAAATTACATAGACTTTACCAATGATGTTTTTGCTCAAATTCACACCACCACAGGCCGACTATTTATTTTTATCCATTCTTTGGGCTAATGATCCAGACAAAATCCCTATTCTCTTCTCACATGGTGATTCCTTAATACTGAAGCTCTTTTCTCTTTCTTTTGCTATAGGTGCATTGGATACAGAGAATTAAAAGGCTTTCTGGAGAAAAGCAAATAAAATTCCATAGACTTTACTAGTGATATATCTCCTCGAATTTACACTCCCACTGGCTGACCATTCCCTTTTTTTTTGTCCATTTTTAAAGCTAACAATCCAGACAAAATCCCTATTCCCTTGTCATGTGGTTATTTCTTGATACTGAAGCCCTGTTCTCTCCCTGTTGTGCTAAGTGTTTTAGATGGACAAAATTTAAATGACTGCAAGATAATAGTACATACAATCACATAGACTTTACCAATAACATTTCTCCTCAAATCCACACCACCACAGGCTGAACATTTATTTTTGTTCATTCTTCAGGCAAATTACATAGGCAACATCCCTATTCTCTTCCCACACAGTGATTTCTTTATACTGAAGCTCTTTTCTCTCGCTGTTGTGCTTAGTGTTTTAGGTGGACCAAATTGAAATGACTGCAAGATATTAATACCTACAATCACATAGAATTTACTGGTAATTTTTCTTGTCAAACTTACACTCCTGCAGGCTGACCATTACTATTTTTTGTCCAGTTTTCAAGCTAATGATCTGCTGAGGCCTTCTAAGCTATTCTTTGTCTTCAGCATCTTGAAGCTATTTCTTGATGCTGAAGCTCTTTGCTCTCCTTGATCTTCTAGGTGTGATCATAGTACATAAAATTGTATAGACCTTGTTAAACTTTCCTTTAAATTTCTTTTCAGTTATTTCCCTGTGCACCATGTTTTTCCTTTTTCTTTTCAGTTTCAAGTCCCTGTAATTTCTGACAAGATCACATGTTTTTCTTTTCTTGAATTTCGTGAGTTTTGTCATGTTTCATGTTCACTCAATCTCTCACTCTTTCAAACCTAATCCATCCAGATGGGGACATCAAAACTCCTGGCAGAAACTAATTCTTCCGAGTCTTTTCCTTCATCATCTGTTTTCTCTTGTGATTGATGAAGGTGAGAATCTTGTGAAGAATTAGTGAGGAATAAGAATTGGAAATTGAATATTCAATTTATTTCCTGTTTCTGTCAGCCCTCTCTGGCGATGTTTTTTGTTAAATCAAGGCTTACACAAGTTTGATGAATAGGCACACTCTGAGATGCATACAAGTTTGTACCCAGGTGGAAATGTAAGTTTGTTATTCATCCAGAAACAATATGAACAAAGAGTGATAAAAGACGGATGAGAGAAACTAACCTGAGATGCGTACAAGTTTGTACCCAGGTGGAAAGGTGAGGGAAAAAAACACCTTCCACCTGGCATGCATCTCAGATACAAAGTCAGACAGTCACTGTACAAGCATACTAACCTCTAGGCTCACTACTACCAAGTGTAACAGTCCAATAAAGTTGACCATTGTGGAACCCCCAATTTTCTGGGCAGAGCTTGAGCAGGAACCTTGATTCAACAACACAAAGGCAAGGAGGATGCTGCTCTAAGGGGCAGAATTATGCTTCAACAGATGTTATACAGGTCTTACCCTGGCTAAGAGATAAAGTGGTGATTGAAAACCACAAAAAAAATGAACACAACAAACTCTACAAGAGCCTTTAAGAACTGGGGATCTAACCCACTCAAAGATTCTACTCATAATACCAAAAATCATGAAGAATAAGGTCAAAAGACACTTATAAGATCACACAACACAAACAATAACACTTTCTTTAATTTCCACGAAACACTACAATCTCTAAAACACTGAGAAGGGATCTAATTATTAATACTTAATGAGTCTTTAACACTTACAAGGGGTTCACTAACAATAATCAAGGACTTAGATGCGAAAAAAACATGGAATCCCCCTTTCCTTCTTATACACAAGCCTCCTACAACCAAAGAGCACACAAATAGGCTTAACCACGAGCCTGAGAACCAAAAAAGTGAAAAAAAAAACAGTGTCCATCCCTCTTTACAATTAATTAACTCCTAGCACATCTTCAAATGAAAGAAATCCATGAAAATCCACCATTCCTCAATCAGCACATACAACAAACACACTCACAAGCTAAAAAAACACACTAAATCCCCAAACCACGAAGAAAACCTCCCCATCTGATGCTCATCAAAATTTTAGGCTACTTTCATTGGTACCTTTCCTCTTGATTAGTCCTTGATCCACCTAAATTTTGTAAAAATAGAATCTTGTCTTTAAAATGACGTAATGCCTGTGTTTTTCTTGCCCCAACGTCGAGGCCCCTATTTTCTGATTTGTCTCCTTTCTATATACAACTATTATTAGTACATCTTGGCCTCAATGTAACTCCTTCGCATAGTTCGCCTAATGGTAACTATGTGCCATTGTGTAAGTCCATGTATTTACCCTGGATAAACCACACGAAAATCCTTCAATATCCCTCAAATGAAATCGTACCCCAACATGCGCATCTCTCCTCTCTCTAAACCAATACTTCCCCTTTTTCTCAACCCATAACACCACTACCTCAACATTTATTCCATACCCTTACAAAAGAATACACCTATTTCGACATTTTAATGATATTGGACTACCTCTACTGTACTGTAGCTTTTACTGTGACCAACCCAGCTGATAAGTCTATTAATTAAAGTGGTAGAGGAATCATCTACAAATATTTTGAGCTACTGTAGTTTTCATTAATTTCAAAATCGACTGAATAAGTCTTATACACCAATAATTTCAAGTATTTTAATGCTATTTTTCTTATTGTATAAGGGTTTCTTTTTATTTTACTTATAAACCTTCTTTTATGCATTGATCAAAGTTGTTTGCAATATTATTTCGTGTACTTTCTATTTTTGTACTACTAGGTTAAATTCAATATTGACTGAGATATAAAACCTGTAAACTCAAAATTAATGGATTTTTAATAATTTTCATGGTAATACAAGACCTTTATTGAGGAACAAGTATGTTTGTGACCATGTATAACATTCTATTAATGTTCTGGAAAAGGAATAATGCCACCACAGGAGTCCCTTTTTCCACTTTTTATCAATAATTGTAACACTTTTCCACCTTTGAAACCCCTCTTACATGCATTCCACCTCTACCAATACCCATTATTATTGTATATGTATATGTAATAATTGATATTATTATTTCTATGACCATCTACATGCACAACACCATTACCTTTTTTTTCTATTGCTGACCAGCTAATGATCCACCTAAGCTTTTTGATTCCTTTGCTTCCTTCAGCATCAAAACTCTCATTTCAAATGCTGAAACCCTTTTCTCTTCCCATAATTCTAGGTTTTGTAAATGGCACAAATTGAAAAGCCTAGGGGGTATCAGTAGATGAAAATTACATAGGCTTTTCTGGTGATTTTAGAAGAAATAAATTGAAAGTTCTGCTGGGTATCAGTAGGTATAATTTCTTGAACCTCCCCAGTAATATACTTCTTTAGGCTGACCATCAACTTCTGTTTCAGATCACTCAGAGACACACAATCTCAAAAGCCCAGGACTCTCTTTTTTTTCAAATCCAACTTAGATGTTCCCATGCTAACCTTTCATTTCTTATCAGAAGAACACACACTGGAAGACAAGGCAGTACTCAAGAGACTGTAATTGCAATGAAAGATCAACCATCTCCCTCCACTCCAAAGGGGTTTCCATGCTGAAAAATCTGTGCTCTACCATCACACATAATGGTATGAAAGAATCAAGTTTTTTTTTGTCAGTCTTCTGCTTAGTTATCTCAGTTTTTTAAAATATGATAATTGGCTTTTGCACATTTCTTTGGTAGAACAAGTAGAACTTCATCTAATGTATCAGCAAATGAAAATTCTTCAAGAGCCAGGCAAGGTAAAAAAATTCCCTCACCTGACTAAGACATGACCTCCAAAAACTCCAAACTTGCTCTTTTCCTGATTTCTGTAGAATTCAAAAACCAACCAGATAATTGGACTCACACATACAACAATCACACAAATAAATAAGGATGAACAGATCCTACCTCTATTCCAATTCTTTTATGGTCCAAAAGTTTTGAGATACTGCAATGTACAACTCCTTGCAAAACACTTCTCCCAACTTCAGAGCATTCCAGGAAAAATCCCAATTAATAGGCTTTCCTGAGAGAGGAAAGCTTATGCATGTTGAGAAAGAGACAGTCATGGCCAAGAGGAGCAAAAAGAGACCTGGAGCAAATGAACCAGGGAGCAGACAAAGTTTCCAAGTGTCAAAAAAGGGACACTGATGCAGTTCAAACCTGGGTTGGGAGTTCCAAACTCCCATTTGCTAGAATTCAAATTCAACAGCAGGGCATCTCCTGAACCACTCAAACATGGTGTCTTGGTTTGATTCCATTGCTTTTGCTATTGGACAGTTGGAAATTTTGTGTGTTCCCTAAAAGGAGACCTGGAGCAAACAAACCAGGGAGCAGACAAAGTTTTCAGCCATTAAAAAAAGGACACTAATGTGTTTTGAACTTGGGCTGGGAGTTTCAAACTCCCATTTGCTAGAATTCAAATCCAATGGAGGGGCATCTCCTTAACCATCACCCTGGGCAAACAGGTGATGCTACAAATGTAGCATCGCATGGATGCTACAGTACTGTAATTTTTGCAGTGTCAGCTGCAAGTCTGTAGCATCACCTAAAAAATCACCAGTCTCTCCTCTCATCACTCACCAATCTCAGTACCTCTCCAACTTTCCTCAAGAGGAGCAATCTCAGCACCTCTTCCTCTGTCTCTTGATTGCTGACCTCATGGCCAAGTACAGCCCAGTGATACATGATGCTACTGTGATTGGCGTATGGGATGAGGCCTTTGAAGTGGCCATTTCCAATTTTGCTATCAAGAAGCAAGTGCATGTGGGCCAAATGCCAATCAATGTGAGTTTAAAGCATTCTTTCTTTGGTCCTAAGGCTTTATTGAACCTCAATGTCGATTACTGACTGACAGAAATGATACATTTATTTTAATTTAATTTTAGAACCAGTCATGATGAACACTCAAACACACTCAAGTTGTATTGGAAACATGGCCTGGACATGGTGTCGTACCTTTCCAAACATTCCACCAATGTTCATCTACACTACCCAACATCATGCCGAGCAATATGCTAAACTCATGGAAACATCCTCTCAGTCTGCTCAAGCTGAAGGTGCTCTCTTTAACAATGATGAAGATGATGTGGTACAAAATTCATCCAAAGCTGTTGGTGGCAAAGTCAGCGAACAAGAAAAGAAGAGTAGTCAACGAATGAAGAGTGTAGAGATGATGGGTGGTTGAAACAGGGAAAAGCGGTTGAAAAGATTGAAGCAGCTCCTGGTGTCACTCATTGTGTACAAACCATTAGAGAGCTTGAAACTGTTCCGGTCATTTTAACAGCTGATACATCTAAGAGCCCTCTGGTATTGAAGATCTTTAAGGCATGTCTTTTTTTTCATGGTGAGGTTTAAACAATTGAGAAACTAATATACCATACACAACACTTTGGTTTGGTCTTTTAGGTAAATCCATTTGCATAGAAGATTACAAGAAACGTTCTCTCTTTTTACAATTCAAAGACTTAAAAAAGCAAATGTCCCACAAGATATGTTGTTGTTTACTGTTATGATTGGGGGTGGGAGGAAGATTCCATTGTTTTGTTTTGTTTTCCTGCTGTTGTTACCATAGCCACATTTTTTGATTTTTGATTGATTTGACAATAGACAATTGTCCAGCAGAGAGAAAGAGATTTACAAAACTAAGAAAAAAGAAAATGTGTTGATTCAAGAACTTCATAATAAAAAAACTCGCATGATTTTTCACTAGTTTCTTGATGTTTGAGGTGATGATGGAGTGCAAGAAAAACATCTCTTGTGACACTTACTGCTACTCCTCCTACTATTTTTCTAACCCCTGTTAGTCATCCATGCTCAGTATTTCTGTGACCAGGCTGACTTGGCACCTTATTTTGAGCACAATAAATTTCTTCATGATATTAATAACAAGCATGCAGGGTTAGGTAGGTGCATTGAGGGAATTTGGAGAGGTACTGAGATTGGTGAGTGATGAGAGGAGAGACTGGTAATTTTTTAGGTGATGCTGCATGAGTGTAGGTGATGCTACAGACTCGCAGCTGATGCTGCGAAAATTACAGTACTGTACAGCTGATGCTACAGCCCAGTACTGTAGCATCTGTCTGACGGTACATTTGTAGCGTCACCTGTCTACCCGGGGTGCGAGTCATGGTTAGGGCGACACCCTGCTGCTGGACTTGAAATCTAGGACATGGGAGTTTGAAACTCCTCTGCAGGTTG
This sequence comes from Cronartium quercuum f. sp. fusiforme G11, assembly GCA_015951145.1. NCBI lineage: Eukaryota > Fungi > Basidiomycota > Pucciniomycetes > Pucciniales > Coleosporiaceae > Cronartium > Cronartium quercuum. Next base: position 26,105 of record MU167349.1, read on the forward strand.
GAACCATGTTGGTGTCCCTTTTTCCTGATGCATGGAAGCGCACACCTGCGACAACCAGTGCGACGGCATGTGGCAACAGGTCTTGCGACACCATTTTGCACGTGGTGTGAGAGTACCAGTCAGGTAACCTAGCGGTTAAGGCAGCCCATGCGTGTTGGGTCCGGATCCATTGGAGCTGGTCGCTGGTTCAATTTCAGCCCCGAAGATCTTTTGGACTACAATAGGTTATGAGCCCAGCGCTCACGCCTCCCGCTTTCACGCACCATTCACGGACAACGATTTACGTAACGACGATACGCGATAACCTGTAGTTCCAAAAATGGCGGGGGGGGGGCCTTCAGCTGTACACCACGTATAGGGTGTGTATGGTTATTTAGGACGGTATTGAGGGCCTAAACTAAACCTTGTTAATAGTTTCCTACAGCCATACAGCCAGGTTGGCGCTTTCTGAGTTATCTCTTGTTGCTCATGGAATAAAGTCTGCTATAGTATGTAATCATTTCTATGACCTGTATGCATGTCACAGGAGGTGTCACAGAAAGGTCAACCAAGCCGTCTTGCTGGCTCCGCTGCCCAAGGTGCGCCATGTCAGATGAGTGTCAAGATACCTAATCAAGACCCAAGTTTCACATGATATATCCTCAAGTATGACTCAGACCAAGTCATACCAGGACCCCTCAGTGACTGATGTTCAAGCCAGAAATGCTCACTGTAGTCTTCTTGTAGGCTTGTTTTGAAAGCCCACGCAATTTAGGAAGTTCTGGTATACCATACAGGATTGTCCTGCATTGTTCAGTTTCTGCACCCACCCAGTGAGGATTCAAAAAAGTTCATCAGAACTACTCAATTAGTCAGAAGGTCACAAAAAAAAAAAAGATGTGTGAACATTAAGCAAAGCAGAGGCAAGGCAAGAGACTAGGAGTAGGACATAAATATTAACTCAAGAGTGTCTAGTTGGCATAGTGATAAGAGGATTTGCTACAAGCTTGATTTGATTGATGATGAGAAGCTAAAGACACAACAACAAAGCCCCAGTTTTATAGAAAAGAAATTAACAATAAGCATAGAGTCACTGAGGTCACAAAAAATAGTGAGGGACCCTTTTATTTACAAAGGTCATAATTTTGAAAAAACATGCTAAATGAGGGTATTTGATGATGCCTCAAGTAACAAGATAAATAACATTATTTGATGCTGATGTGAGTTATGAAATTCGTAAGGAATAGTTTAGGGAGTCAAGTATCCAAATCTGAATACACGGAGCAAAGCATCTGACTGCAAAGACTTGTGCACAACAGGGTGGAACTGATACTGGTGACAAAGCTTGACCTACTAGGATGATGGGGTACATAAATTGTTGCGAATCACTCTTACAACATCAATTCATGTCAGTCTCTGCTACCGCAGAGTCTAAATAGTTGATCAATACTACTCAGATGAAGAGAAGATGATAAATGAAAGCAGAACACTAATCACACCAAGAGAGAAGGGAAGGACTACTAGTAGGCAAGGCAGATCTACGAGATAGAAAGCTGTTGACATGGTTGTTTGGTAATTTCTAAAGTGATTGTTTTTGATGAATGATGCCGAAACAAGGTCCTCACAAAAATGACTGGTTTTATAGTGGAAAGGATGAACTAGAAAAGCTGAATTGGTGAGAATACGGAAATAAAAGTCAACAAAAGAACCTTCCTAGTGACAATTTGACCAGGTCGAGTATAACAAAGGACACTCTTTGATAATTTAAGGGACCGTAGGATTGATGACGTATTAAACTGTTATAAGTTAACAGATTATTTACACCACTTTCATAGTATCCTGAATTTCCATAACGAGAAAAGTTCTTATAGGTAGCTACTAAAAACCGCCCGCTCTTGCATCCTTGCCCCCCAGAATGAGTCTGTGACCCATTTCAAGAGCACTCCTGTCTCACGTATTCTGACATTTCGGGCGGTCATAAAGGTAATAGGAGCTTTTCGCAAATGAGAAAAGAAGAAAATCCCCGGAATCAGGGTGGTTGTGACTTGTTGTGATCATCTGTAGCCAAATGGACTACAATATCCACCATCAAACACCCCATCCATCAATACTAAATGCAGATTTCTTATTTTTCCTCCCTATCTTTGAAAAACATATTTATATGTGGATTTTCAGGGCTTGAAGGATGGAGATGAACAAGTGACAACATGCAAGGGCCCACTCCATCTTGGTAGAGAAGTTGCAGACTGTGTTCTCTGGAGACTGGTTGTCAGACCGCGGACTTACTGATTGAGTACACTTAAATTTGCTTCATTTTACGACCGCCCGCTTTCAGAGTAAGGTAATTAAACTTATCAAAGGTCCACGCTGTCGCCAAGCCAGTCAGAGTCAGCGATCGACTGGCTCGGTGGCAGCGTGGAACTTGGATAAGTTTATGAAAGAATCCATACATTCCAGACTTTGACCGCCCGAATTTTGAGGACAATTGGTGGCCGCGTGCATTTACACTGCACAGCCTTTGGACCTTTTCTCCGACCAAAACCGAGTGGTCCAAGGATGCGAGAGCGTGTGATGGTAGGTCAGTGTCTCTTCTCTCTCTTTCTCTCTTCCTCGCTCGCCGGGTCAGTTCGTTCAAAGATGTAGAATGACCAGACTGCCCGATCGGAGACAACTGAGGGCTTTCTCTCAACTCAACCTGACCTTATCTCCACGTGTACACGTGTACTTTGGTGAAGCCGCACGTGTAGCTTTCGTGAAGCGGTGTACCTCCCATGACCCTCAACAGAGCGGACGGTTTTTAGTAGCCACCCCATAGTCGAGGCGTCAAGTGTCGCGAGGTGGAAAAACCATTAACTTAACCACAACTTTTCAGTTTTATTGTAACTTGAACTCACATTGCTTTGGAGCCCAATAAAAAGTCAAGTGTTTGGTGTGATCTCGCAAGCCTTGAGTCACAGTACATGTTGCCTTTGCTCACATAATATTTACATCAAATCAATGAGGGCTCAAAGATGCGCGTGGCTTGGGCTCATGCGGCATTGGACGCTGCAGTAGAAAAGCCATGGGTGAGTAGAGAGTCGATTAGAGAGATCATGACCCGGTTTTGCTTGAGGATATATGATTTTGGACCTGGTTCTAGTACTCCATCAGCCTATGATTTGTTGTGGACTGTGGGCCGCCCACATCGGGTGTCAGGTGCCGGGATGTCACACGCTTGCGGCACAGCCCTGGGATAAGAAGTTCTAGGCTGGTCGGCGAGCAGGCTCTTCATCTTCACTGTTGTTCCTCCTCACTCTCCGTCCTAAGAACTTACCACCCGATACGGCTTACTATATGATTGTGCTTCTTTCCTTCTCGCCTTTGTGGATTATAATTCTCTTGCAGTGTTGCCCTTGGGATCAGGTCTGGTCTAATCCATCTTCTCCAGGGTCCGCTATGTTAAGCTGGTGTTTATGTATTAGACGCCACTTTGTATTTACAATCTCGTATAGTTTTTCGGGAGAAACCTTTCAGGAGCCACGTATGGTGGTCAGTGCGCCATTATTTGGACTTGTACTCAACAAGCCAAGCAAAGAAAGCATTCGTGTTTTCTAAAATGCCAAAGTAGCAATAATCAAGTCCTCACTTCCTGTTCTTGAGACGCAAGCGCCACAGACGTCAAGTTCAGAGGCCATTCAGGCTTTTTGAAAACTGCTCATCAAAAGTTACACTTCGAGAATTTTGGTTCGTTTGCGCAACGGAGTCGATTCATTGAAGAAAAAGGACTGCAAAATCACCGGCGAGCCTCATCTCGTGACGAGATAACCGTTGGAGCGGCGTTTTTTTTCCTTCCATGCCACGAGCCTGTAAAGTCGTATGCAGGCAGTAACTGCGTGAGTTGTCTGATTGATGTGAAAGTTGCTCAGCGTAAAGTGGGCAGGTTGAAAATAGAGAAAAAAAGAATCCACCGTGCTCACGAAGGAGATTGAACTTGACACAAAGGCTGATTAGTTTTACGCTCCCCCAACACACAAATTGCCTTTTGTTAGTGGTCAGTCGTGAGTCAAAATTGCCAATATAGTCAATGGACTCCTGAAACAAATTCACGCTGTGATCTTTCCTTCCGTATTTGCCAGAGACGGGTACGAAAACAAGCATATTCGACTGGCGTGGGTAAGTAAATATCCCATTGTTTTTCTAGAGTCGAGGAGGCGAGCTGGTTTTATTTTTGAATGGCTATGTGCTTAGGTTGCTGATGAACAGATGAGTCCAATCCCCAGGCGACACCTTTTTTGTTTCAGGAGCCTCTCAGGCGTCTTTGTGTCACTCTTTTTAGAATATACCTGGCTGCTAGAATACGGAATCAAAGGGTTTTTATTTTTTTCAACCCAGCTGCCACTACCATCGACTGATAGTTAGATCGAGAACACCGCTCCAGTTTTTGCAAGTTGTTTCCAATAGTCTTCAACTTTGGCGAGCCCGATCAAAAGCGCTTGCAAGAGATCTCTTAGGTAGAGAAGCGATTTACTGATCTCGAAAGTAACGGCACGGCGAGCATTTGAGCTTTTTGCAACTTGCTATCCCGAAGAAATTTCGGAACCCACTCGCTCCCTGGTGACTGTTCTCTCGGCGATGCTGACCTTTTGCTGAACCCCATCCACTTCATAAGCACTAGCACTTGCACGTACATAAGCTTCACTCCTCGCAGCCTCTGGCAACGTCCTACCCCATCTTCAAGCCTTTATTCCTCAAATATACATCACCAATTATACGCAAATATAAATAAAGAAGCCTTTTGAAACCACGTTCTCCCAAGAAACTACATACTCCCCTACCCAAAAGTCGACATGAAACCCGACTCAACTTATCCCTCTCCATATTCCAGACCATCGTGTCCAACCACGCTTTTTCAACCTAATCATTATCTTCATTCCGACCTTCGCTTGCAAAAACCAGCACTCGCTTCCTCGGCCCTGTCTCAACTCGCACGTTCGGATTCGAGTTACTCTACGTCCGGGTCAACACTCATAGGGTCTTCTGAATCGTGTTATGATAAGTCTAACACATTATTTCCCGGAGAGCAGCGAGCTTTACCCTCAGCAGCTATCAAAATTACGAAAAAAATTAGATTCTTAACTTGGTTCAATCCTTACCGAAAACTTTTCTGTGTATCTATCCTACTCAACTCTATATTGATGATAATAGCGATACAGAACCTTCGAAGTTACATGAAAAGACACCTTTCGGCAATGGTGTTAGGGAATCTTCTTATTGGAGCTATGGCCAGAAGTGAATGGGTCCTTCGTCTTATGTATTGGCTATCAGTAATGTGCTTTAGGTGGAAATGGATCCCCGCAAAGCTCAAGATATGGGTCGTCGGTGTGCTTTATCACATTGGTACGTAATCCTGTTACTATGAAAGGTGAACAGCGTAACTGACTTTTCTATGAGGTGAACAAAAGGTGGTCTACATAGCGGCTGTGGTATTTCGGCACTAGCGTGGCTAATGATAGCCTGGGTCGACCATCTCTCAAATCGACATTTATACAACGAAGTCATACTTTCAAGCATGTTTTTCTCCATTTTTGGCGTACTGGTTAGCTGTCTAGGGGCGCTCCCAGCGGTCAGAAAGGCTCATCACAAGTAAGTTGGTCTTCAATTTATTTCTGATTGAAAAGGATGAACGGAATTCGGAGCTCAAACATCTCTCACACAGTTTTTTTGAAGCGACACATAGATTCATTGGCTGGTAAGGAAAACTTTCGCTTGAGTCATAATCATCCATTTTGCCATGTAGCTCGTTTTCATGTGTGCCCCTTGTTTACGCAGGTTCGGAATCTTGGCAACATTGATATTTATCATTTCATCAGCTTGGTGGGAGCCTCAGAGCCGTACCTGGCAACCGTTTGCGGAGAACTTGGTTTTTTCGCAAGAATTCTGGTTTGTGCTAGTCATGATATTAGTGTGAGTGTCCCGCATAGGAAAAAGGGTCTTCTTTTTTCTGCCCTCCGAAACACTCATTTGACTTGTGTATATTCTTCCACCTCCAGGACTACTGCCTCTTGGATAACCGTCGTGAAAGTCCCTGTGAAGTTTGTTCATGTAAGTCTCTTCTTTCTTTGACACGTGCCAACCGTTTATTGAAATCCACAAACTTCAAATGCTTCTAGACTTCATCCAAAGCCAGTGTGATTCGCTGCGGCGGCGGTGTCACCTCCGGCCTACACACTCGAATCTCACGTGGTGGTCTACGGGAATGGCATATCTTTGGGGCCATCAGGTATGTCACTTCTGCCCTGCCTATTGTAGAGTTTTTTTTTTTACTCACCTAGATCTGTAATTTTTAAATAACACCAGTGAGGGAAGAAATTCCGACTGTCATTACATGGTAATCGCGGTTCAGGGCGACTTCACCGGATCTTTGAACAAGATACAGCCTTCGCACCTATATACCAAAATCTGGAAGGTCATTGGCTTGAAATTTCTCTGTTTGAGGATACTGAATAAATAATTGACTCGCTTCTTATAAACATTCCACCTTCAGCCATGCGGACTACCCTATTTCTCTCGTTTATTTCAACGAGGTGTAGCAATTTGCACTGGCTCTGGAATTGGTGCAGTAGGATCAACGTGTATCCAGAAAGAAAGCTGGTTCCTTCTCTGGATAGGGCCCGATCTTGAAAGGACGTATGGTATAGAATTCATGGATTTCATACAAAAAAACATAAGTCCCCATAGACGAATCATTTGGGACACACGAAAGTCCGGTCGGCCTAACGTTCCGCTTGAGCTGGAACGTATTTTTTTGAGCTGGAATGCCGATGGTACGTCTTTGTGCAATTTGTTTCAGCTTACGATTTGGTCCAGATTCTTGGGGAACCAGGTGGAACCATTTCTTACTCACCGCGTTGTTTTACCCAGTTGCTCTTTTCATCGGAAGTCCTACCCTGAACAAGACCGTACTACGAACATGTCGAGCTCGCAGCATCCCAGTCTATGTGAGTCAAAACTTTTAATTTTTTTTTTTTTTTCGTTAAAAATTACTTATTCCTTTGGTTTTCTAGGGCTCAATTTGGGACGCATAGGAGGTACAAATGATCATCGCTACCTCAGAAATTGAGTTTTTGTACGTTTTCCCAGCAACTCTACGACCACCAATACCGCTTACTTAGCCATATTGTCTTTGTACACCATGTTTTAAGAGTGATTCGCAACGATGTATGTACCCCATCATCCTAGTAGGTCAAGCTTTGTCACCATTATCAGTTCCACCCTGTTGGGCACAAGTCTTTACAGTCAGACACTTTGCTACGTGTATCCAGACTTAATTACTTGGCTCCAGTTACTTTGCCCCCTGAAATAGTTTATACGACTTTCATAACTCAAATCAGCATCATATAACCTTAGTTATCTTTTTACTTGAGGCATCATCAAATACCCTCATTTATCTTATTTTCTCAAGCTTCTGCCATTTGTAAACAGAAGGGTCCCTTACTATTCTTTGTGTCCTCAGTGACTCTATGCTTATTGTTCATTTCTTTTCGATAAAAGCGGGGCTTTGTTGTTGTGTCTCTAGCTTCTCATCATCAATCAAATCAATCTTTTAGCAAATTATCTTACCAGACAAAGATGAGAGACTGTGAATGGATTATGAAAGACATAACTGAGCAACCAAAAAATTTGATCACACTTTGGATACAATTGGAGAAGACAAAACTGAACACATCAACGGACTAATCCTTAAACAGGTTCCGTTGCCCCTCACCTTGTTGACTGGTCCCTTGCTTTTGACAGTGGACACGACTGAACTTGATGCTGTAGGTAGTGCGCCTCTTGCCTCAATGATGAAATCAGGAGAGGGCACAAGACCAGCAAACTAGTTTTCATGGGTGAGTACTCCACCACCGCACCCAACCACCGCACCCAACCACCGCACCCAACCCCCCCCTCCCTCCACCCCCTCTGCACCAACTCCTCTCCACCCCTCCTCCCCCCGCCCCGACCCCAGCCTCCCCTCCGCCCTCAACCCACTCTCGACCCACATTCAGCCCCTCCTCTCGCCCCACCCCGACCTAACTCGACCCTCACACCACCCGTCAAACCCTCCCTCTTTTTTCTTCTCCCTCCCTTCTTCTCTCTCTTTTCCCTTTTTCACTTTCTTTGGGAGCGCGCTGCATCTGCTTCCCCAGGGAGCCAGGAGGGGCCAAAGCCTACCAAACCTCGCCAGAGTGAGTCGGGATCTGCTGTCTTACCCACCCTCCAGAGACCAAAAGAGGTCTTGCCAACCCACTACAGGAACATCGTCCTGCGCCTACATCGTCCTGCGCCTAAGAAGGTCCACCCAGCCTTGCCCGTCTGGCGTAGCAGGACTGACTCACTTTGGCTTGGCGAAGGAAGCTGAAGCCCCCCCTGCTTAGCGACCCTGCGGGTTTTACCCCTTGTTTTTCCTTATGCCTACTCTGTCTCCTCGCTCAGAACCAATTTCCCTTCCTACCTTTGTTCTGTTTGCTCTCTCCTACCGCCCGTGTAGTACTACCAGTAGTCTCCCCCACCCACTTACGCCGATGCGTTCTACCTTGTTTTAGCATACCGCTGTTATAGTGTTGTTTGTACCCTTATAGGGGAGGTAACGCACTCTAAATATTTCAATAAAAAAAAAAATGGGTGAGTAGGGCACGAAGTGAGTGACACTGAGGCACCTCTGATTGTCCCCAACTTTTGAAAAGTAGTGAGCAATTCAGTGGACACGTGTGATTCTTGCGTGTTTTCAGGTGCTTTAGAATTTCTGCAGTCCTTTATTTCAGTGCAAGAACCGCGGGTTTATGGGTGTTTTTGAAAGTACTCAAGTCCGTATAAGGAAAGTACAAGTGATAGGGTTATTCCTCGACAAGTGATATATTTGATAAGACGAGAAAGGAAACACTTATTACAGTAATGATTCTGAGTAAGGGAATACAGTAGTATTCAAATAAGGAATTTGATAGAAAAGAATGAAGAAGCTGAAAAGCTTCGGTTAAAATACGACAGGACAAAAGCAGAGCTTTTGTTCGTCGAAAATAGGAATTAGACTACCCAGCTCAGTAGGTTTGAGGTTGAACTGAAATACAACATTCGCAGCCCCCACAAGTAGGTCTCTATCTGAGGTGGTTTTATGTACCCCTTTCAACAGTTTTCTGCAAATAAAAAATGGAAGTGATACAACACCAAAAAATGAAGAAAAAGAAGAAAGAGTAAGTTCTGGTGTGATTGATTTATAAGTATGTTTGCAAGCGAGCAAACGGTTGTGTCGGCTCGATATGTTGAGCTAGAAATAGTTAAAGTTGCGGGTTGATCCAGGATGGTCACTGACAAGTTCACATTCACCCTGATACCCTTTTCTCGTAAATTCTTACGAGATTCCGCTTGTATTGTAGCGTATATCGACAGTAGATTAAAAAAAGTGAGCAATAGATTCGGGTTGTCCGCATGTCTGGCATCCTGGATGAGGTTCCGACCCAAACCTATTGCGAAATTTCCGGACGAGGTTGGGTCCTGGTCGAAGTGGGGAGGGTCAAGTGCTCGTTATATACGGAGGTGTGCGGTGCGTCTGTGCGGGTAGCGGTGTGCGGGTAGGAGTTGGGGTGTTACCCGTATCCGGGACCGTGATTGAGGGTCTCGGGTTGTCCAAAATATTATCGACCGAATTAAAGTTCAGCTTCCATAGGCTGATGAGCATATATTGTAGCTAGCCGCCACCGTCATCGAAAGCGACCTGTTCAAATAGACTCACTTCGACCATACGCCAACATGTCTGACGATGATTTCAGTACGTTAATATTTGCTCTTGTCAAGAAGACACTTGAGATCTTTTCTGACGGTTCTTCAAACATCATTTTCCTTGGTATTTGACGGCGCCCTAGTGATGGATGAGGGTATGCCAAACCTCCCGTTTTCAATTTTTGCCCTATTCTCTGATCTGACGCAACTCATACTTCATTGGCTAACATTCAGGTGCTGATGAGGTTCGTGGTCTGCGTCGGCGAATCGTTATCTATGCTCGGTTTCCACAGTAGCAATGTTCTGATGATCGTCGCGTTGTTTTTGGACTCAAAAGGAGTACGACTTCGACTACGAGGACGACGATCAAGAAGACGTGGATGCAGACGTTGAAAACAAGTACTATCAAGCCAAAAATAACAAGTCAGATAACCCTGAAAAGGCACTGGCCGACTGGAGAAGCATAGTAGAAACGGAGGATCCCAAGGGCGAGTGGGGCTTCAAGGCTTTGAAACAGAGTACCAAATTGAACTTTCGACGGGGAAAATACGAAGAGGCTCTTACAGTTGAGCCTGTCTTTAATGTGGCGTCGCGTATGATGCTCTCGATCAACCTCGCTTGTGCTCATCAATGTCTTGTTCCGCTGACTATTCAGACGTATACTGAACTCTTGGGGTACTGTCGTACTGCTGTGACCCGAAATGCGGCTGAGAAGTCGATAAATGGCATATTGGACTACGTAAGTGCTGCACAAGACTTGGACACCAGTCTTATGGAAAAATGGTACGAAGTAACTCAGAAAGCTCTTGAAGAATCAAAAAATGAAGTATGTCTGCACAATATAATGGCTACCGAATATCCACAGGGGCTGAAGAATTTGGTTGACCACAGAGACTCAGCGTCAAAACAGATTTGAAGTTGGCTAAAATTTGGCTTGATCGGAAGGAGTACACGCGACTGGAGCAGGTTTGTAGCTCACTTACATTATCTCTCTCCCCTGGTGCTATCAATCCCGAAGCCTACAATCAGTTCACGCAATGTTAACGACCGCGACTCATATATTGTGAGATGCTGATCAATTTTGTGTCTTCGTAGATCATAACCAAATTGCATGTCGCTATTAGTGGCTCAAACTCCGCGTCTGCCAGTGACGGGTTGCAGCAAAAGAACGATTCAATGGAAAGTGATAACTCGATCGGCACGCTACTTCTAGAAGTCTTGGCAATCGAAATTCAGATGTACACAGATCGCAAAGACAGCAAGAAACTTCGAGTAGGTATTACTACTGTACTCCTCACTAGCAGAACTGCCGGGTCGGTACACCTGCAATATCGCTCTGATTTTGATGGCTATTCCTCCTGGTCTTCAGCAAATTTACGACCAGACACTTACCGTCAAATCAACAATCCCACATCCCCGAATCATGGGAGTCATTCGAGAATGTGGCGGTAAAATGCACATGTCTGAAAGTTAGTCATTCTCCGATATTTGTAGCTTCAGTATACTTCCTCTTGCTGCCCATCGTGTGGCTGACGATACACGTGATGTACGGCGATTAACCATTTTACGAATTGATATATTTAGAGGAGTGGGCGAAAGCGCAATATGATTTCTTTGAAGCATTTAAGAACTATGATGAAGCTGGATCGCCCCAGAGGATATCGTCTCTGAAGTATCTCGTCTTGGCTCATATGCTAATGGATAGTGAGATCGATCCATTTGACTCGCAGGAAACTAAACCGTCAGTTTGGGCAATGAAACACATATCAAGAGTATTGGAGGCGATCTTCACGCGGTTTTGATATGCTTTGAATTACATCACTGAACAGTTATAAGCAAGATCCGCAGATTGAAGCGATGACAAATTTGGTGGTCGCTTATCAAAGGCGAGATGTTCACGAAGCCGAAAAAATCCTCAATAGTAGGTCATTCATGCCATCTCCTACGGATTGTGATGGCTTTCTGTGAATGAATCTGGTACTCATAGTGTAATCACTTTGGTTGAACCATAGAGAACAAGGCGACAATTTTAGACGACCCATTCATTGCCATGTACATTCAAGATGTTCTTGTATCTTTGAGAACACAATGGATCCTCGGCATGCTCAAGTCTTACACCCGGATCGAAGTATCGTCTTTGGCCAAAGTACGTGATAGCATTTTTAAATCTGTACACATCCGCTGTATTGATCGTGTGACTTTCGTTGCAACTACTTGCAGCAATTGAAGATTCCTAATTCGGAGGTAGAAGACATGCTTATACTACTCATTTTGGATCAGAAAATCGAAGGCAAGCTGGACCAACCTCGCGGCATACTCAATCTACATTCAACGTCAGTGAACTAGTTCTTGACTGAACCAGATAGGAAAGTTCAAAGGCTGTTTCACTGATTGACATGTATCATTTTAGCTCGCCACTCGACCAAAAACGGTATTCAGCTCTAGAAAAGTGGACCACAGACCTCAATCGGCTACATTCCAATTTGATGCAAAAAACCAACACGGTTGGTGTTGGGCCAATCGGTTCTATGGGTGTCGGACCTATGCCCGATTTCCTGTTGTGACCAACGTGCCTACTCTTCAGGCGACTTTGTACGTTGTAATAACAATATAACTTTTATATCACCTCTTCAATACATGCTAAACACCTGCTGGCCACTTGGGGTAGCTTAAGTAAGTATTGTACTACTTGTATTGTACACTGGGTTTTCAACTGGGGGCATTTGTAAAATCTTTTAGGGGATCATACCAAAATATACCACAACATCAGGTCTTGTTCTAGTATGCCTGGTCTCTGGCACAATTCGGGGGGAGGGCAGACATTGCGCAGTATAAAGTCACAGCTATGTATACCGTACAAGTAAAAACCAGACTTGAGCTTTTCTTTTTCCTACCTTGACAGCCACCCCAGTCCATAATAACAAGCTGAGCACACAGCTCTATTGTGATGCAAATATATTGAGTGAGTTGTATGATTCTGTGTGTCAATTAGTACACCATTTTGGTCCCTGCAGAGCTAACACACACAGTATGCTGTTGAATAACTCAACCTTGAACTCATGTAAATACCAATAAAAAGGTTCTTGTACTTTTCCTGGGCACCTGATGCTAAAATCTAAAATCTAAATAAAAAAAAAAATTCTATATCATGAGCAGAAAGTTCAACTTCAAGTTTTTGATGTCCTAAGTAGACCAAAAGAGAGATAGATAGTAAAACTGGTCAATCTCTGTATACACACACACACACATATATATATATATATATACAAGTAAAGCTTGAAATAAAGAGACTGTAATATTATCTATCAATTCTTGACTTTTAATTTTTTTTTTTTTTTTTTTTTTTTGTATCTCTTCATGCATATATATAAAAAAAAAACCTTGGTCCAAAGAAACATATATTTGCAAAAAAAAAAAAAAAAAAAAAGATATAGGGTCTTTTTGGCAACCAACTCCAAGTGAGAATTGATTCCAAATTTGAATGACTTCTCACATGGGTAAGGGTCAGGAATGTGAAAAGGAGACAAGAAATGAGCAGTTCTGCTGCTTGATCTATGGATAAAATTAAGAGAGAAGAATAGACTAGAGTAGAGAAACAAAAAAGTTCAGGCATATGTGTATTAAGTTTGATAGAAGATAAGAAATAGAGGACAAGAAAAAAATGAAAAAAGGACTTACTTTCTCTTTCCAATGATGAGGAAAGGGAAAGTAAGCATGGCAATAGGCAGACCAGATATATGTACTTTTTCTGTTGTTCTGTTGGGTGTGCTTGGGCTCCTTGTACACAGTGTATAAGAGGTTACTGAGGCTTCAGCCTTTTTGATGGAGGAGAACTGCTTATCCTCCATCTCCTTTAGGTCAGTTCTTTAGAGCTACCAGGGTCATGTTTCCAGCTGAATCTCTATACTGGGTGAGTCAATTGAATACAAACAAGTCACAAGCTCCTTAAAGTAGTGAACAGTGTTGCACTTGATCTGCAGTAGCACAATAATGAATGGTCTCTTGAGACAAATCCAGTTTCTGAACATGTAAGCATTCAACTGGTTAGGTGGAACATCAATGTATGGATGTGGAAAAACTTTGTTGGTAGTCTGAGGTTGTAAACTTGCAGTCATTTTGTTCACCCAACAGCTCAGATCAATTTTTTCAATTTAACACCTCATCATCTAAATTTGTACTTCCTTGCTTATTAATGAAAAAGGTACCCTCTCAGGTAATCTGAGAACACTTATTCCAAAGCCTGTGCACTTTTTTGAGGGGGTGTGAATGGTACAATTACAAAGTGCCAGCCCTGAGGACTGCATAGCAGTCCCATAGAGTGAAACCAGAGAGGTACATACTGTTGGGATTACATAATCCTAGGGTTGTCTTTCAAAACTATTTTGACACTTGTTGAGTGTTAGTTGTTGCATTTTATATTCTGTAGTGGTCTCTTTTCATCTATTGAGGGTGTACACCTGCCCTCTTTGGGTTGAGGATGTGACATGTCATCTAAGGGATACATGCAATTTATGTCTGTTTTGGGATTAGCTGATGTTTAGAGTTTGGAAAGGGAGTCTACTGGTTGTGCTCTTATACCCAGATCTCCCCTGTCTCTCCTGATTCTTTTCCTCATCAAAAAGAATCAGTGAGTAATATTTTTCCTTTATCAAACTACACATCTTACTAATTCCTGATATTTTTTAAACATTTTTGTTTTTTCTGTGTCTGTGTGTCTTTCCAGATTGTGTTTATTCTTCTGTTCATCTCTCACATTCCCTTCATTATCAGGTGTGTGTCATTTTCCATCAGCCAGGTAATAGCCCACCTGGATGTGTTCTGACCTGTAGCCCACAGGATCAAAATTCTGCTGTTCTCTTCATAGTGTTTCTACACACACATGGTAACCAGAAGGAATAAGTGTAATAAGCAATGTACACATGTAGAAACATATTGTAACATAGTGTAACATATGTACACATATGTAATGAGCAGTGTAACAAATAAACTTTGCCTCAGGCTCAGTTTCAAGAGTCAGAAGCATAAGATACATATGACAAGAGCCACCTAACAAGCCATGTCACATAAGTGCACAACCACAAGCTGACCCATGTGTCAAAGTGTGGTCAATACACTACTGATCTATGCCTTGTAAACTACACACCCAGTTGACTAACCAACTGTAACACTTACATAGCTCTTCACATTTGAACACTGACTGGATAGCCCCACTGCCAAGATATTTGTATCGGATGGGCCTATCCGATGTTCTATCACCCCAAGATATGCGATGCAGTGTCAGTAGGATTAGGTGCGATGGAATTACTATCGGTATCTAATGCTCTGACACCATATTGCAGTGTAATTCCATCGCACCTAATCCTACTGACACTGCATCGCATATCTCGGGGTGATAGAACATCGGATAGGCCCATCCGATACAAATATCTTGGCAGTGCCCAGTGTTCAAAGGCAGTGCTTCTAGTACAGTGTCTCAGCTTATGATGAGGTCCCAGGTTTGAATCCTGGTCTAGTCATTTCTTTTCTGGTACATAAATTTAAGACCACATAACCTTGTAATAGCATAGACAAGGACCACAGGTCAGCCTATATCCTAAGAGTGTGTAGGAGGTGGCTTGAAGGGTATATAAACATCTACCCTGACCAAGAGTAGGAACCTCCTCCTCACCTTCTACCACAACCACCAATTAAACCACTAGCACACCTTGAGGATATCTTCTACAGAATATATCTGCTCAATAGTGCAAAGGTCCATTGGGTGTTAGTATCAAAAGTCCAACTCAACCAACCAATAGGAGGATTTCGACCTCTCTCTAGGACCCCTTGGTGATAGTGAAGTCTCACCAAGGATAAGAGTTAACAATAAGCTTCTATAGGAAGGAGCAAAGTTGAGGATTCACAGAACTCCCAAAAAAGCCTATAGTCAGGATAGTTTCTGCAGGAAGCTGCCCAGCTTCAGAGACAGGTCATCCTCTGGGAATAAGTCCCAAGACTTACATCTAAATCCTCTCATTAGAGGTCAATTAACTGTAGTCTACACTTGGGGAACATCAGTGGAGACTCCTCAAGAGCTGGTTAAGTCCTTGATATAGAAGCTTCTAGCCAGGAAGAATCCTGACAGAAGCTTCCCACTGACACAAAGCATGTATGGTGATACAAGTGAAAAAAAGAAAAGCACCAAGATCTAAGATTCATATCACCTTAATTTTTGGATCTATCACTTGATACAGTACAACCTCATTCTTGAACAGCAGCTGTGCCTGCACCATGAATGAAATCACCATCAGAGAGTACAAAACTGATTTCAAAATAAATATACATACTAAAGGTACAAATCAAAACAATAATTTTACAGTTAAAGACCATCCTGACTAGGGTGATTCCAGTATGTGCTTTGGTGTGATATTCCATACTTGCTTATCCAATGACTTTTTTCTTTCCAAAAGAGAGGAAACAGTGAAATATGAACAAAGATGAACATGGTACCATTGGTAAGCTCATGTCCAAAAACAGACTACATTACAGAACTGAGGAAAGTATTGTGGGAGAAAAGGAAGAGACTATCAAAATGAATTCAAGTTGTGGACACATTCAAAAAGTTGGCCACTGACCAGAATGTTGATTCAGAGAAACTGAAATGTGATAACTAATCACCAAAGTGAAAATCAACAAGTAAAAATTACAATTTATTCATTTTGACTACATAAGTCAATTCAAAAAACTGCTTCAACTCAAATTAAGCTCAGTTCATGCAAAAGCACCCAGTACAATGTACATGTGGAAGCACAACAGCATCAGTGCAAAGAAAAAAGGAAAAAAGGTCTCATTTCTACTATTGAGCCAAATTTTGTCAACAGTCTACAGATTCACATTTCACAACATGTCAATATCCCAAGCCTTTATTGTAACACAAACCATAGTGAGGTTACATTGGCAAAGGTGTTGATGCTAGTTTTGTAGGTCAATGCTATGTGTTGTGAGTTTTGGAACCAGTTCAGTGGTGGTCCATTGGGCCAGAACCATTCAATGAGAGTCATATCCTGACCCAAGTCTAAATTGAGCACTCTAAGATTCCTTACCACTAGACTTTGTTCTGGAACTTGCTACACATCTAAATGTATACAGTAAAGATTTTTGAATGGGCTTGAAAAAAGAGGTGTACAGAAAAACAATTGGAAATTATATATATATATATATATTTACTTTTGCAATGTACATTTTTTTTTTTTATAATGATATACATTCACTTATAAGTTTGTTTTTTTCAGCTTTTCAGTGAAATTGTTTATTACACCAGGAAGGGTGGTAAACATTTTAAATTTCAATTCACTACATTTTTTGGAACTCCAAAAGTGCTAGGCTGATGGTAGAGCTTGGAAGGGAGAAAGAACACAACAAAAAACTCAAAAATCAGAGTACAAAGGGGTCAATCAATATAAAATGCCTTCACAGGTTTGAACAACTCTTTCTGTTTTTGAGTCCTAAGACTACAGGACATATCCTGGCAAAAAGCATTGGATACTTAATATTAGTAGGACTCAGAAAGCACACAACACACTCAAACAGGACTCAAAACACAAACATTTTGGAATTCAGCAATATAAGCTATGAATCATCAGACTATCAATTACTCTAACACTAACAGAACAATAACAGGACTCATTACCACATGAACTAGGACTCCAATATTTAAAAGTACACAGACTATTGATCAGATGGACTACAAATATAAGCTAATATATCATTATTCAGGCCTGACTGACAGGCCAAACAAAGTGGAAAATAGGGAAAAATCACTTGGCTGTCTTATATACACAAGAGCCACAACTAGAGAACATCATGGTGGCTTTACCAAAAAAAAACCATAAAAAAGTGAGAAAAACCAAGGGACCACTCAACAAACTCTTTACTCAACCTCCACACAGAAAATTTTACAAATGAGAAAAACACAAAAATTACACCTATTCCTCATTCAGCACATACAAAAAAACACACTCACAAGCCAGAGAACCACACTAGAGATTCACAAGACAAAGAAAACCACTCAATACTGTCCACACTAAGTTTTTAGACTAATTTCATTATTACCTTCCTTCTTTATTGATGCCTCATTGCACCTAAAATTCATGAAAAGGCCTCTCTGCCTTCAAAATGATGTTACCACCACCAGTATATTTGCATTGCATGTAGTCATGCTATATGAAATAGCATGTCTAGATGTGATGCAATAGGCTGATTCCCCAAGGTAGGAGCCTTGGAAATTGGTGTATAGCATTGCATGGAGAAATGCTATGTCACCTAGTATGCCTCCATGTGATGCAAATATGCTGGAAGTGTACTCCTTGAGTTTTGATGCCCCAATGATGAGATCCCCCAAATCTGTACTCTTCTCCTTCCTCTCTAAGAACTTGTATTAATACATTCAAGCTTCAATGTAACCCCTTCACCTAGTTGGCCTAATGATAAACAAAATAAACAATATGTAATTCTCCTTTTTACCCTGAAAATAAACCACATGAAAAATCCATCAAGAATCCTTACAAATGATGTCATTATACCACCAGCATGCCTCATATGTCTCTAGAACAGTACTTCCCCTCCTTTTTCAACCCATAGAACCCACCCTTCTAACATAAAAAATTGCATACCCAATACAAAAAATATACCTAGTTTCAACATTTTGACATTGTCATACTAATTATACTATCTTATCTAACCCTGTTGTGACCAAACCAGCTAATAACTCAAAAGATGAAGTTTTAGAGCACACTCATATTTTTTTTTTTTTTTTTTGAGCTACTTTAGCCCTCATAAGCTTGAGTACTGACTGAGAATGTCTTGTATATACCAATAATTTTGAGTATTCAATGATATTCTTATACTATTGTATAAGGGGTTTCTTTTTTTATTCTACTTATAAACCTTTTTTTTTTTTCTTATGTGATTTTGTAAACTTTCTAAAGTTTATAAATACTAGAGGTTATAATATCTTCACACTAACTAGGAAAAAAAATGGATTTCTCATAAACTCACAAAAAAAAAAAAAAAAAAAAACTGATTAAAATGTTGTTTTCTACTATTTTTCTAATATATATATATATATAAGTATGATTCATATTGATATCTATCTATCTATATATATATATATAGTAATGATATTATATAGGGTCTGATAAAAAAGAAAAAAAATCTCCTTAGACCATTTTTGACACATACAGACCCACACACCTTATGACATTTGAGTTGTAGATACCAAAAAAAAAAAAAAAAAAAAAATTAGGAGTATGTGTATCTGAGATATATATATATATATATTTATATAATTATTATTAACTGAAGAGAGAGAGAGAAAATTTGTTCATCTCAATTATTAAAATATACAATAACCTTTCCCCCCCCCTTTTTTTTTTTTTTTTTTTTTTTTTTTTTTTTTTTTAAAAAAAAAAAAAAACTTTTCCTCCTCCTCCTTCTTCCTCCTCCTACACATATACATACACATACACACATATATATATATATATATATATATATATAAACTCATATTCTTC
>MU167349.1:125515-149157 GCA_015951145.1 Cronartium quercuum f. sp. fusiforme G11
CCAAGAAAATTGCATCGCATAGAGGCATGCTATGTCACATAGCAGGCTAAGATGCGATGCAATAGGTCTATTTTCCAAGGTAGGGACCTTGAAAAATGGTCCATAGTATCACATGAAGACATGCTATGTTACATAGCAAGCTTCCATGCGATGAAAATATATTGGCAGTGTGAACTGCATGCAGCATTGTAGGTGGGTGTTATGCAATTAGAATTCTAGTTGGGGACTCCCAGCTGGCACCTGCCTCCAATGTCAAATACAGGATGGTTCACTGCCACCTGATGGGAGCCTGGTCAAGGGTGGGCCAAACTGGGACCTATTGACCACAAGGACTGGTTGCAGGTATTCTAGCCTAGTTGGTAAATACTGCCTTAGGTGTGTCTCACCCTGTGATATAATGGGTTTGATTCCCCCTGTTGGTGGACTCTCACCCCTTCCCATTGTAGCCTCTCTTACACTGCTTCTTTGGTTTTTTGTTGACACCTGCATTTGAGGTGCACATAAGGGCTGCACCAGGCTTGTTTTCATGGGAAGGGCATCAAATCCATGTATGTCAGCCCATGCACCGCCAGCAAAAATTACTCGGACTTCACTGTCCGAGAACACCTCGGACAGCCTTGTCCGAGTAATTTTTGCTGGCGGTGATGGTGACTCTTGCCAGCAATATATTTGCGGCGTGAGCCAGACCTGAAACAGCTTCAGCCTTCAGTGGTGTAGCAGGTATGTCTGAACATGTGAGGTGGGGGTCTGTTCTGTTGAGGTATGGGTACAGATACAGGATTACAGTACTGAGACAACGTACTGGTCTAACTACTAGCGTATATACGTAGTTATTTACAGTCATAACTCCGCAATTCCATAGCACTTTAACCCCATGCCCCCCCTTTAGCCATGGATTATGGGTTTCCCAATTTGGAAAGGCAGTCAGGTTGGAAGGCGGGAGAAGGTTTTCATTTCTCCATGCTCCCCTGTAACCCATTGTTTAGACCTGTCCCAAATGTATGGACTTACGGAGTTATGACTGTATATAACTCGTCACCTCCGGTCCGGACCTCTCACGTCCTCATTCATCATTGACCGGAGTTCCCTAACGGACTGCTGGACACATGAGCGGGACGAGAGAGGAGAGAGAGAGAGCTTGAGTACTTATGTACAGTAGTTTTGATAAATGTTGTTACTGGCTCTTCACTGATGGTCCGCCCGCGGCCAGCTACTCTCAGTGAAGAGCCGGTGACAACGTTTTTCGAAACGACTGTGCCTGACTGCTCTTACACTCTACACTTGGTACATATGGTCTATTCCAGCCGGTACAGTGGTAGATACAGACTGCATCCGCTTGCGTCACACGAGGATTGGGTTACGTGAGGTGTGTAGGCTGAGGTGGCGTTGGAGGCTGTGGTTGAAAATGTATGGATGAGGAGAGAGTCGAGTAGAGAGGATTACTGTACTGATCGACAATATAATCTACCACTCGACTCTACGGTATTAGTGCGGTAAACTCAATCAACTTGCTGTGATTACCGCCCGGTTTCAAAAACCGGTCGGATTTCCGTATCAGACTCCTAAAAGTCAGGATGATACTTACAGCAACTTGGTGTCGATGATTGGTTTCATGAGTGAGTGAGTGAGTGTTCTCGCTGAATTATGAGGTTATTAAATAGAGAGAGACTACCAGCAAAAAGGTCTAACTCATCTCACTAATTGGGACCTCCTGCTGGTAAAACTGTCTCCAGGCCAAACGTCAATCTGAAATTATGTACTTCAGTGACTTTTCAATGTACCTTGCACAGCACGAACTCCGTCGCCCACTCAGCTTGGCTTCAGAGCTGAATTGATCAAGCTTATTATAACACAGCCTCATTGTAATCTCGGAACATCGGTTTGGTGCAATGACCCAAAATAGCTGTGGGTAAGCTTTTACGCATCTTGATGGTCAACGTCATCAGTTAAAGTTACAATGACAGCCCCCCATATACATCATCGCTGATTGGTCAGACAGCGTTGACGACCAGTGATTGTAGATGATATAAATAATTAACATCCCTTGAGACTCTTCCCACTCGTCCTTCTGTCCACCCACCCTCTTTCTGCAAACCTCTGAACGAATCATTATCGTATTATCAAATCCATCTGACAATGGCATCTCAAACAGTTCTTTCCAATCCCTCTTCCACTCCCAGGTCTGATTTTGATCTGGATTTTCCCAATCATGAGCCTTGGTTTATTCAAACCTACGTCTGACATTTACCCGTTTTCCTTCTTACTATCTGACTGTCTTAGCATCGATCCTAAAAATGTTCAGGGTGATCTAATCATCGGACTCCAAAAGCGCGTTGAAGGTTTCGTTTTTTTAACGATCAAGAACGACAATGAATCCAAGTTAGCATTTAGGCGTCTTTTAAAATCCAAAATCTTACCCCTCATCACGTCAACTCAAGACGTCCTTGACACACAAAAAAAGATAGACGAGAGTAAAAGTCAAACCAAAGCTGGAGATCCTAAAAAGATCTTACCGATCACTCAGCTCAACATAGGCTTTAGTGCTAGCGGTCTCAAAAAACTAGGTGTCGCTGATAACGAGCTTCCAGGGGAAACCGGTAGCCCGTTTTCTGGTTCGCAAAAGGCCGACGCTGTGGCTAATTTAGGCGATCCAGTAGATCCTAAAACTAAGAAACTTTCAACTTGGTCACATGATTTCCTCGATAACGAGATTGATGCGGTAATTTTGATCACTGCTTCGGATGACAAACTATTACTTTGTAAGATACATGAGGTCAAAGAAATCTTAGGCTCTTCTATCTCGCACCATTTCGTACGTACCGGTAACGTTCGACCAGGGACTTCAGCTGGTCATGAGCATTTTGGTTACTTGGTAAGCAAATTGATTGATCTCATCAATGTGATCAAGTCGTTTTGGATCTCTTTTTCACTCTTGCCTCACACTAACTCACTTTTTTTTCCACAAAGGATGGAGTCTCGGTTCCCAAGATCCAAGGTTTCAATGCAACCCAAGCTGACAAACAAGCTGGGATTGTCAAACCAAGCGTGATCTTACTCGGTCAAGCTGATGATCCTTTACAATCTACTAAACAATGGCAAAAAGATGGTTCTTTCCTTGCCTTTCGTCAACTCCAACAACATGTACCCGAGTTTCAAGAATTTTGTGATGATACGGCCAAGAAAAATCCTTTACAAGGTGTTACAGGGGATTTTATCGGCGCGAGAATTGTTGGGCGTTGGAAGTCGGGTGAGTTCAATTTCTAAGAATCCGCATTTTTGTTTGTGTTTTTTTTTCTATAGTCCGTTCACTATTTTTTCTTTGACCTGATGTCGTGATTCTTACCAATGTGTGATGATCAGGTGCTCCGCTCACTCTGGCCCCGATCAGAGATGACCCCAAGTTGATTGGAGCACAAAACTTTGATTTCTCAGACGAACCTGAACAGCAAAGATGCCCATATGCTGCCCATATCAGGTATAGTCTACTCTCACCCTATCTGTTTAGTCCTCACTCTTCGACGAGAGCGCACAACCTCCCTTCGTGGCGCAAAAGGAGATTGTGTGCGGCAATCGACAAGCAACCACCACGCCTCTGCTGTCTCTCTCTTGCCATCCCCTCAAATTTTCCTATCCATTGACATTTTGTTTTTCTCGCTTTGTTCTATTTTAGAAAAACTAACCCGCGTTTAACTTTAGCTAACCCTGAAACTACAGTCTTGCCTCACTTGATAGTACGAAATGGAATACCTTATGGTCAGTTATGACTACTCTGCATCTCCAGTCAACATTCCAACTCCCTTTCCGAATTACCAAACTTGACCCCCCCCCCTTCCCGGTTTTGGCTTACGAAGAATCCTTTCTGTTTTTCTAGGTCCCGAATTGACTCAGGATGAGCTCAAAGAAAAAAAGACTAAACATGATCGTGGTTTATTATTTGTAGCCTATCAAAGTAAGATAGAAGCCGGGTTTCAATTAGTTCAAAAGGTTAAACTTTTAACTTTTTTCAAAGCCCGTGTCCAAGAATAACAATTATGCTTATAAAATCTTATGGGCGACTTGTTGTTTCCGATTTCGGTCACCTCTGATACGTTTATAACGTATTAGGCTTGGAGTAACAACCCGAATTTCCCCCCTAAACCTGCGGCCAAGGTTACAGCTGGTTTCGATTTACTTATTGGTCAGTCTAGTGACTCGGCACCTCGAACGGCTCAAAATATCACTTCAAATGTACGTCTCAGTGAACATTGTCTGCTTTTCTCTTTTTTCAAGAATTACTTTGAAAATTTCTCTCTTTTTCTTCATTTCCTACTGACGCTTTTGTTGTTCAATTTTGCGAATTAAGGGGATAGCAGGTGACACCGATCCTAATAACGTGGTCATTGCTAAACAACTCTTTGTTCTTCCCTTAGGGTAAGTATTTTTCTACTTTTTTTTTTTTTTTTTTTTTTTTTTTTTTTTTTTTTTTTTTTTTTTTTTTTTTTTTTTTTACTTGTACAAGTAATGTTTGGGTTCTGGATAAGTTTAATCTGACTCTTCATTTTTCTTTGATTCTATTGATTTTGGAAATATTTAACAAGGGGGGAATATTTCTTCTCACCATCGATTGAAGCTATCAAGACCAAGTTGGGAGCTTAAATATCTTTTATTCTTTTTTTTGTTCATTCAGAAATGGGCAAAGAAGACTTATCACGGTGATTTGTCGTAAGATTATGTAACATCAATGTGTAATTTAGTGTGTTTTGTAAAGTGTTGACGAAATTACCATCATGTTTGTGAAATCTCTGGTGGTATCTTCTCCTTACCTTCTATTTTTGTGCGCAAATAAACGATGTGATCCCAAGGTGTTTTCTGATCAATTCAAGAGTAACGGTTGTTAAGGGCTGCGCAGACATCACGTGCAAATAGGTTTTTCTTCACACATTCAACGTGAATTACAATTGTAGTTAGCACAGAGGTCCCTGGTACCTACACTGTTGTGTCAAAATTGTGGCTTTGTCTGGCAAGGAATAGACTGAAATTGAGCCTGTACAGCATTACAGCATTCGGTTTTTAGTAGCACAGCCTTTACGTGTACTGCCAGTGTCATTTGAATTTCAAAATCAGATGAACTCATTCAAATAGAGCTGTGGGTTAAATTTTTTAATGATGTTCATTCACAGGCTTTGAATACACAGAGTTGACAGCACCATTTCAATGGGTTTTTCCTTCCCTGGGTTGATCCCCCTACCTCTTCCTCTTGGGCTTGTGCACCACCAACATGTTTGTTACATATCTCACCATCCAATTAATCCTTGAAGGCCACTGAAGAACTCTCTTCCTCACAATGGTACCATATCCCTGTTATCTTGTGTGTACAGAAAGTTTCTTTTTTTCTTTTTTTTGTTCTTCTTAGCCCTTTGTGGCTCATAGCCTCATCAATATCTCGCTTTTACACTACACCATCAAGATAGGTGTACTGAACTGGTATTCAAGATCGCCTCCATCATTCCAAAAATTCGTACTGAGCTAGGGACCTTCATTAATTGTGTACTTTAGTTGCACTGGACAATCACCTCTGATACATACAGTAGAGCTTAGAAGTAACTGTTTGACCCTGATTTGTTGGCGCTTATTGAACCAAGGGGTTATGGCCTTAGCCAGAGGTAGAGTTGTTACAATACTTTTGACTGCTCTACTGCGGCTGCGCGACTTCCACATACTGTATGTACAAAACTGTAAATAGTTATCGGAATTTAGTCTCCGAGTTTGATGAGAAGTAACTTTACTTCCAGAAAATGGAAGGAGACAGCGATAACGATGGCGAAGGGTGGACCGCAAATGAATCAGAAGGTGAAGACGGGGATCCGATTGTGAAGGTGTGTGTGTGTGTGTGTATTATAGGTATCCGTTTTTTTTCACAGGTTTAGAATTAATGTGATATTACCAAAAAAAAAAAAAAAGCGAATCCCATTATTTTTTAATTCTAGTCCCGACTTTTCATTACCTTCAGTTGCACATTTTCAACCGATCTTGGAAGACGATTCAACGAATTCTCCTACTGCTCCTAAACCTGGTCCCAAAAAAATTATCAATCCTTTGACATTACTACAATATCCTTTCAAACCTCACAACCCCACCACACCACACGTTCTTCTTCCACCTTCATTAAGACCTGGTTCGGGTTCGAGTACTTCCAATGGTCAAATTCACGCTAAATTCAAATCTGGTGTGCGTCACTTAAACCTCGAGATCCCATTGGAGACTAAGCTCGGTACCACGGAGGGTCGTTTCTCAGATGAGCGAGCTCGAGATTATGCCAGAGGTCTTCCAGATAAAAAGGCATCCGTACCTGGTACTCGTCCGAACGTATTCGGTCGTGAAGATGAGCTAGACCCGATTGATAAAATCTCACTCGGATCCACCTTCGTACCTGAACAGACCAATTACTTTGTCGGAATCCTCAAAACTGGCTCTCGTGAAGGCCAAGATCAGTTACATATGGTTCCTTTAGGTCAGACCCTTCAACTCCGACCCTCATTGGATTATTTAGACCGGCTCGCATCCCTCAATGCTCAAGCTGACAAGGCCGCCAAGCGCGAAGAAGGCCTCGGGAGTGAATCTGAAGATGAATCAGGAGACGAAGAGACGGAAGAGATGATCAAGAAAAAGGCTTTAGCCAAGAAAAAATCCGAAGCGAATGAAGCCAAAGCCATTCAAGTCTCCGTGGGTGGTCTGAGTGACGGTGATAGACTTGGTGGTACAAGACCAGGTGGCGCATTGTTTGCGCCTATAAGGGCTGCGGAGGCGGAAACGGCGGTCCCACTTCATCATTATCATTGTCAGGTTAGTGATTACCCAGTTGTCCTTCCTGACCATCACGGTATCAATTTGATCTCAGTACTGACTCACATGTCTCTTTAAACGCGCTGTTTGTTGGATGGAACTCAGAGCAAGGAATCAGTGGCTATTACACAGAAGATGTTTTCTTCCTCTCGCGACAGACTGGCAACGATTTCTTCGTGGCATGACCTCTTGAAGGTTTAGACTTTGGGACTGACGAGCTGGGTTATATTGATGATCATACAAGAAACAGATACGCGGTAGGGTGTGCCTGGGTCAGAGGATGAGGGTGTGAAAAAAGGCGCATTTTGAGTTGACGATGAATCGAAGGCTTAATAAGGCCAGGACTTGAAGAGTATGAGGGGGCCTCAAGTTGGCAAAAAATCCTTCCTCAAATTGAACTTAGATCTTACGCGAAATCTATTTATCGCCGATTGATTGAATTCGAGCGGTGGCTCTCGAACCATTGCACGCTAGCAAACGAGCAGAAGTCCTTGCTAAACGACAGAGGGTTCAAGTGTTTGAGTAGCCCAAAAAGGGTCTTATCCACCATGTCCGTGAAGGTCACTCCCGACGGGGGAAGGTAGCATCTCCTTGACTGTGTTTCATCTTTCTATGCAGACTAGATTTGAAGGCCCAAGCTCTTGGAAGGTGTTGTGTGGTGATCTGAGGCCGGGTGCTGTTGACCAGAATGAAACACAAAATTCAAAAAAGATCAAACAAGTTAGTCTCGCCCGTCAGGAGTGACCTTCATGGACATGGTGATCTCTCTTCAAATCCATGATCAGACAAATGGAGGTATTTTGGTCCAAACCTAGGTTGCGGTTTTACAGCGCCGAGCAGGACTTGTTTAAGTCGTGCTCAGTTTTGACACCCATTCGCTACAAAAAGAGAGTGAGAGAAAAGAAAAAATAAATAAATAAAGAGTAGATGAAGATGAGAGAAAAAATGTTCAGTCTGTCAATATGGTGAGTAAAAATAAATAAATAAATAAATAAAATAAAAAAACCCACTTGGCGGGGACCTCAGTAGAAGAATATGTGAGCATACAAGATCACAACTATTATGATTGCTAGTGGCAAAGTTAAGGAAGGTTCTCAAAGATGCACTTCCGAACAGGGTTGCCCAAAAAAACAACTTTTCAGCCTGAGGAGGTTATTTAGTTATAAAATTTGTGGTAAACTTGGTGTTTGAAAAAAATTAAAATTAAAAAAAAATAAAAATAATAATAATAATAATAATAATCAAATTACACTTTGCTGACAAGTGTTGTCAGCTTCAACACAGGAAAAGTGAACAAGATCATCAGTTAATGATGCCTAAGCTAATAGAGCACGGAAGTGAAAAATTGAAAGAATAACTTGTTAATTGATCAATCACAAAAGGCAAAAAAAAAAACTTTACATAGCAAATTGATGAGTGAATCACTTGATGGTGGATTAACATCAGATTTTTAAAAAAATCTACTTCTAAAAAAAAAAAAGCTTCCAGAGAAATCCATCTCTCTTACACATTGATCAATCGAAAGGCTTGATAATACAGTGATGTGCAATTCCCTTTGAGAGAGACTTTAACTTCCTTGTCATAAAGTCACTTATACAGATAACTCATGAAAACCTCTCCTACATGTTGAAATGGGAATTGCTTGTGTGGTTATTGATAGTATTCAAAAAGTTCCTCAAGTCTCTCTTACCATAAAGGAAAAACTTCATCAACCCTTTTAATGACAATTTTTGAGTCCCCTTTCATTTGAATTGTTCATCATTCACATAGAGCAGTTATAAGACCTGTCAACAAGTGCATAACTGCTCAGAGCTGGCTACAATGAAAACTTTGGTGCCATCACAGAAATGAGCTAGGCCCACATGTATATATATATATATGATGAATTGACACCAAGTCTTAGTGAAAGCTCTGGTGTTCCTTTGAAGGATTTCATGAGGCATAAGCACAAAATGGACTAAGATGAAAACATCAATAGGGCTTTTCATGTCAGCCCTGAGGACTTCTCAGTAGTCTCACAGACTGTACACTTCAGGATCACATATAGTAATCATGTGTAGCATAGGTATCACATACAAGGAAATGATGTAAAGATAATAGTACTATGTCTGTGTTACTAGTAAGTACAACTCAGGCTCAGTGTCAAGAATCATAAGCATACTAGAAATATGATAAGAGCCTATATCTAATCCCTGTCACAAGTGTAACTAACCACAAGTCAACCCAAATCCCAAAAATGAGGGAGAAGACAGGCATTACAGTAGATAAACCCCTCCTCCTTACTTAGCAAGTGAGCCATCTCCCCAACTTATTAAAACCGACTCCAAACTGAGCAACTACACGCATTGAGGATATCTTCCATAGATTAAATCAGCTCAATAGTGTAAAGCTCATTAGGTTTGAACATTAGGAGCTCAAACCAACCATATAAGAGATTTACTATCTCACTCTAGGATCCCTTGGTGTGTAGAAGTCTCACCAAGGAGTAGAGCAACTCTAGCTAGAATTTAGATAAGGAGACAGTGCCAGATTGAGTTTCCTCACTCAAATTTGTTTGGGAATAGAAACTCTGCAGGTAGTTGTTGGCCTAACTACAAGTCAGGTTGTCTTTTTTTTTTTCCTTCAGGGAATATTCCTCAAGGTATTGAAGACTTTTTTTTTTTTTTTTTTTTTTTTTTTGAAATCCAAATCCTCTTTTCAGAGTTCAAGTAACTGTAGTCAAAACTTGAGGCACCATTGTAGACTCTTGATGTGGTTTCTTCAAGGACCAAACATACCAAAGTGCATAGGTTTTCCATTCTTCTTAGTCAGGAGGTAGGCTAAAAGAAGTTCCCCCCCCCCTGAAAGCTTACATCTGATAATTTGCTATATATAGCATTACTTGAACCATGATGAACCGTATGCTAACCAGTTGAACTTTGATATTACCCTTGATCTAGTTTGAACCCTTTTCTTCAAAGTTCAACAAACTATAGTCCTCATTGGTTTTGATCCAAGGAACTGATCTGTTAGTGAGTTTAGTGGTCTAAAAGATACCACTTCCTCAAAAAGGAATCACACTGGAAATGATATGCATGAGTGTTGAGAAACTATGTCCAATGGGAATCAGACTGAATTCAGATGATGGTAGTATCATAGGAAGTTAAGGATGTATAATAGTCAAACATTGATAAAGAAAGAAAGAGAGATACACTGTAAAAATAATGTATTTTTCCTATGTAAAAAATGATTAAATTTTACACAAAAATGATTAAAAAAAAGTAATCATTTTGCACTGTGAAGATCCGCTCCCTCACGGCCAGACTGTTCAAGGTGCGGTAATCACATACCCACCTTGGGAGTTCTTCACAGTGCAAAACAATTCCTTATTTTTTAATCATTTTTGTGTAAAGTTTGATCATTTTTCACACAGGAAAAATACATTATTTTTGCAGTGATAAAGCAGTCAAAGAGGAGTATTGGATGTAAAAAAAAAAAAAAAAACAGGTCTTCAGAACAAAATTTGATCAAATAACCTTCGAGAAACAAATACCTGGACAACAAGGGTGTATCCTGAACAAAAAAAACCTATCATTCTCAAATTTTTCAATCTGTAGCCTAATCCAAAGAATTCCCCATCTTGAATTCCCTGACTGGTCTGTTTTTCGCACTAGGCAATATGAGCTACGCATATCCTTCACTACATTACAAATACCCAGGATGCTGCTTTAATTCAGTGGAGGTATCGCTCATGTGGTCGGAGGTAAGGCAAAGCCGAAAGTTGAGGTGAAGTTCTTAAGCTTATTGTTCAGTGGACACAGAACTTGGGAAGGCGCTGCTGAGATATGCATCATCAACACCAAAATGGGCTCAACTTCAACCTCAAACTACAATCTATGTGGGCATCCGGACCAGTGGTACCAAACTCATGTTTGTTGGACCAACAATAATTAACACTAGCTTGAATTGTGCCCAGACCCCACAACAAAATGATGTAGAATCTCATGACTCCCAAAAAACAGCTGTGTATGCTTGAGCACCGCGCAGTTCGAGCCAAAATCTTGTTCGTTGACTCTTGATCAGAGCCAGCAAGAATGAGTAATTATACCAAAAGCCGAAAAATTTCCAAAGCTAATTGACCTGGCTCACAGACCTGCGGATATTCATTTCAAGTTAAAATGCTCCAAGCTCATGCGTAAAACCCTGATTGTAAAGTAAACTTCGACAGACTGATCCTGAATCTGCGGCGGGAGACATAGTGTCAAAAAGCGGACGTAAAACTAATTTCGCCCATACTAAGCTGTAATCAGTTAACTTTCCCAACGTGAACAGATTTGTTTCTCGAGACTTAAGATGGGTGATCTCAAAAGTCTGAACACCATGTGTCAGGACTGCTTTAACTCCATTTGGAGCAACTTGCAACTCGCTCAACTCATTACACGTAAGAAAATTGCAAGATATGAAAATATTGCATAAGCCTGAGCGTGCTTACATTGATGATGGTCTTGGTGATACTTTACCTAGAATTTAAATCTCTGATCACAGCCGACAAATAAGCATATGGCTACTTCACCATCCTAGAACAGTTATTGCAAGTCAACCGATACAAATGCACTCGCATAGCTCACACTACTATCTCTGATTGTTGAACACTGGGACGATTGAGCGTAACGCGTAAAACGTAGTTCAGGAGAGCCATCGCAGCCTTGGAGAGCACCCAGGAGGATCCCGATCGGGTGTCGGCCACAAATAGTGTTTTTTGTCTTTGAAAGGTATCGACAGAAATCCGAGTGAGAGCGACTTTCGAGTATCTGAAGCGCTTCTCGGTCCAAGGCCTCAATAGAGCGATGGATTGGTGTCGTAGGCGCGGCGGCGCGCGCGCTCAATTGTCGCGCTGGCTCTTCGTCATTGGCCGGGTCCCGATAATACGTGTAAGAGAACCGAGTACCCCTGTGCACTCTCTTCTTTGTCAGATTTATGATCAATCACAGACACACCTTAAAAGTGAGAGGTAGAGTGAGGTATTTAAGGCATATAATGTGGTGTAAAGAATGAAGCTTAGTTGAGCTTACCAATGGCAAAAATCAGAAGAAACAACAAAAAAGTTTTCAGGTGAGAGTAGGTAAGGGCGCAACGCGTTGCCGTAAAGGAGTTCTTGTTCGGAAGTGATTGAGCCGACGAGGATGGGCACGATGTTGATTGGTTTACTAAAGACACATTTTATCCAAAAATCACTTACAAAGTCGAGATTTGGTTCACATTCAAACAAATAGACGAAAAGTTGGGACATTCACTCTTTGAAAGTATGTCGAATGTAAGGAAGATGGAGTTCAATACTGTGTTCGGCCTCGTCGGTCTCGATGTCCATCGTTCCGAATAAACCTGACTTTGTAAGTTGTGCATTGACTGATGTATATAGTGAAACAACAAGAGATTGAACGATGGGTGAGAAAAAGAGACCCTGATCAGAAAACTTTCAAAGCAATCCAAAGCATAACTTGAATAAAGGTGACTGACTCTGAGCATCGATTGGGAGATCGCCCAGGGGTGTGGCGTACGTTGTGCAGCAGGACAGAGCGCAGCGCTCGAGATAAACGTGATGAGAGGGACCGAGAATGAAGACTCGTTTGCTGTAAGGGACAAGCGGAGAAGAGGGGATAAAACCCTCAGGTCCTGTGTTCGTACTCTCGCCACTCTTCCAGAATGCACTCACATTCGGGTAGGGTCCACAGTCTTGTAGGCCCAAGCAGCCGTTGGGCCAGAGTAAGCGTAGCCTGCATGACTATTTTTCGTACACCAGACCATGAGCAGTTCACCTCAGCCTGACCAAAACGAGTAGCAGACCAACCCACGGCGCAATCACTGCTCGACACTTTTCGATGGGCACCGGCACCGAGACTGCATGCCAGTCTTGCTCGGCCTTGGTAGCCTCAGTATCTGGGTGAGCGGCTTGCAGCCAGGTGTCGAGCTCGTTCTTTAACTTGGTGGCTGGAGTTGGAGATCGATACCAGAAGATCAATATGGACGCTCTCGATCATAATCAAACTGAGTCAACGCTGGTTGATTGTGACTGGCTTGATATTGGAAGTAGGATATAATATATAATATACTGACGGGAGGAAGTGTACCAAGAACCAGCGTGAGAAGCAGAGCGGACAGACATCACGCAAACTCGATCTACAGGATGTGGTCAACTGCTCGAAGATCCGGTCTGATCCCATTCATTGCCCTCCTCCCCCCCGAAAGCACCCCGGGCCCCGGCCTCCAATTGTGAAACGTCCAGTGAAAGAACACTGGACATCCTGCCTGTCCATCGGGTTAACTTTCGGCCCGGTTCCCTCTCCCAGCCATCGTATGGCCGGCACTTTCAAACATAATTACTAGGACAAGCTTGTTCTAGAACTTCTCACACAAGGTTTGTACTAGTCTTTCACTGGTCCAGAATAGGAAATTCTAGAACAAACCTTGTCCTAGAATTTCTAGAACAGCTTTGCCCCGAAGGGGGCACCCTGGATCGGACTATGTATAGCACTGATGGTCGTCCTTCGGGATATGAGATAAGCGTGCAGGGTAAGGTCAGCTATTCCGATGCGGATACTTGAACATGATTTGTGCTTCCACCTCATTCAATCTGACTCGAGTTTCCCTTGCGTCGCCCCTTGTATCCTCTTTTATCGAGAAGGACAAAACCACGGAAAGACGAAAGCCAAAAAGGTATCGATTGCGGAAGTCATACTCGCGTCGTTCCACTTTTGGCATCTCAAGATTGGCCAACAGACTCGAGACTAATTCCGTAAAGCCAGACGAAGCCCCATAAAGCGTCAAACACGATCAAATTTTCATTAATCACTTCGCTTGAGCTCTGATTAGACTGCAAACTCCACCCGGAACTATGGGGAACTGACTTCTTTGACCAGTGAACGCTATACGGAAAGAAGAGAAAGATTCAGATTCGATCTATTGCAGTAGGTCCGCGGGAGGATGTCGTGCTGGGCTCTTGTCTACCTGAACCAAAGAGAATCGCCAGGTTTTTATGAGTATAAAAGGTGGTCTTTTTGAGCCTCCCAAGTATCTTTCGTCCATCATCCAAGTTTCCCGATCTACTTTGCTCTCAGCATTTACAATTCATTCATAGTAATCACTCACTAAATTATTATTTTACTTTATTGATATCCCTTTTTCGTACTCCACCTCATCAACCTCTCTTTGTTTCAAATCACATTTGAAAATGTTGTTCCGTTCTTTGATCACCGCACTCGCTCTTACCGGTACGCCATTTTCTACCACACAATTTGGTCGTTTTTCTCAAAAGCCATCGTTGGTCCAATTCTTGCTCAGCTAATTTTTCTTTTTTTCTTTTTTGATCTTTTTGTAGTTTCCGTCGTTAAGGGAACTGGTATTGCTCCCGTCTCAACCGATGTGGCTGCCAAATTCAATGTTTGCGCAGACGTAATCGTCAAACTCGGTCCTACGTTCAAGGACTCCTGCAAGAAGGGACAACCAAATGCCATCATCCGCGGCCTTGTCGATGTTCGCGCTTCAATACTTGAGGTCGGCGCTCATGTCAACGCAGGAGTTGGAGTTTGGGTCAATGCCGATGTCAATGTAAGCTTTAATTTGTCTTGAGTATTCGTATTCTTCGTGTGTATACACTGTCTGACTGTTACATTGTGATGGCACGTCACAGCTTTTTGTCAACCTCTTCGTCAACCTTTTGGTCAAACTTGAAGTGTTATTGAACATCATCGTTGCCGGTGGTCAACGTGACGCGTGCCGAAGTAAATCGCAGATTTCAATTTCCATCGATCGCGGGCTGAGATGTCCATTTGATGGACGTGGTGGCTGACCAATCGTTTTTGTCTTTCGTCGCGAATTTTCCAGACTCCATTCTCTCCTTGAACGCCCCTTTGAAGGTCGTCCTCGACGTCTTCGTCAAAGCTGGTATCGACGTACATGCCCTCATCGGTGCTCATGTCGATTTGAAACTCCTTGCTTCCATCGGAATCTCGCTCGACATTAACGCACATGTCGGGGTTGCGGCCAAGGTCGGATCTGGCCATGCTGGTTTTCTCATTTAAGTGACTCAGATGCTCAATCTTGACGTTTCATCTGAGCCGGTTCTTACACTGGCTCCCTTATTTACGAATTCGAATGTTGTTTCCTCATGACCAATCATTTCACTGCTGTTCTGGACCCTGTTGTTTTTTAATGCAATAAGAACGCCATGCGGTAGATCGCCAATATTTCCGCGCACCTTGTCTGCAAGACCTCTCATTGAACTGCCTCATCAGCTTTCCATTAAATTCTCTCGCTGTTGGGTACGGCTAAAATTGTCTTTCCACTACCTCAATGGCCCTTCAACTCCTTCCCCGTGTTCCGAAACAACATCCAAAAATCCCACACCTACTCAGTCAGAAGCTTGACCGTCTCAATCAGCCGCTGTTGGCTACCTCACACCCATATGTCCTCAACGCAATGGATGTTCAACTGTTCCATCTAGGCAAAACTTCGTGTATCCATGTCCGCGCTTGGGTAGGTTTTGAATGCTCTCAGTCTATGGAGATAGATCACGCAGCATTTTGATGATCCAACTTCTACTAATGATTTGGACGCCAAGTGTGGTTTCGTAGCTGGTATTTGGGTCGGTGCCAATATCCATGTAAGTTTTTTATTTTATTTTTATTTTTTCGCCCATTGAAGGTCGCGCTTTGGGAGTTTCTGACGACACGAAGGGGGTATGGGTGGGTTATATACCTAACCAGGGTTGTGCGGGTTTTGATGCAGGAGGGATAAGTCAGCCTAGACAAGTTCGTGATCTGCGATGTGGAGTGAACTGCCACACTCAATAAGGACGTTGGTCACAGACAGCGAAAGAGAAAGAAAGATATGCAAAGAAAAAGAATTCAAGGCGCGATGTTATGTTGGAAATAGAGAAGATGAAATGGGGAGGGTTTTACTCACTCTCTCCTTCCGCAGATGGGAAAAGAGACTTGGAGTGTTTTTGGTTGGTGGGATATATAGGTGAATTTGATCTGGGTATAAGGCTGTCTGCACGCGCCTGTTTCCTCTTTCCTTGGGTCTCTGCCGATGGAATTGATACAGTGACATTGTCCGATGCAATAACTGGTGCTGGTGTCAATTTGAACCTGCTTGGTTTGATCGGAATTTGGCTCCGGCTCTGGTGAACTCTGGTGCCAAGGCAACCACTGCCAATATTCCTGAACTTGACTGAGTCTCTCACTCATAGAAACAAGCAACCTCGTGAAAGCGTGGCTGGGAGCACAAACCCTCCTATTTGCTTGAGACCAGCAAGTTCTACCTCCCCCAAATCTTCAAGGTCCACTTTGAGGGTCCTGCACCTCATGCAGACCCACTTCCAAGCTACAAGACCTTGGTCAGGCCCTGAGCCACCTCCTCGTTCTGGTTTGAGCATCAATTTCATTGAGCAACACAGCCAGGATGCGTTGGTAAGAGTCCTGCTAAATCAATACAGGGGTCACAAACGGGCTCTCAGCTTTTGATGGCTCTTCTTCACACCTGAAATTTGTATTAATTGGGCCAAGCTTCAATTTTGAACCTTCACACAGCCTACTGTATGACAATAAAATGAATCCAATGAGAATCCCCAGTTCATCCTGAATCAAGCACACAAAAAACCCATAAAATGAGATCATTCCACCACCATAGTGCCTTGTCTTTTTTTTTTTTTCTAAGCAAGTACTTTCACTCTGGCTTAGAACCACCTCTCCACAAATTTTACAAGTCTCAAAACCTTCTTCATACCTTTTTTTTTTTCATCCTAATTCAAAATTTCCAACACCTATCTTATATTTTTAAGACCTGCTATGATTCATGTAGCTAATCTATCAAAAGGTGAAAGTTGTAGTTCCCAATTCTATATAAATTTTCAGCTACAATAGTACTTGAAAAACTGGCTAAGAAAAGCATTAATGAACATGGTTTTTTCTTATTGTACATTTTATATCTTGATACTACTGGGCTATTTTTAACAGTTGTAGAATTTTTTTCTTTTTTTTTTTTCAGTAGACTTGGAAAAAAAAAAAAAAAAAAAAAAAAAATGATAAAGCCATTTCAAGCTATTCAAATAATTATTCTTCAGTATGTAATAATTAAATAAACTTCAAACCAAATTGTTTTTTTTTTTTTTAATAACCCTGAAAACTTCTCACTTGTTTTTGATGAGAAGCCACAGGGCAGGCCAGGGTATCAAGTTACATGGCCTAAGGATATATGTAGGGACGGGGCTGTGTCAGCCCTGAGGACTGCCCAGCAGTCCCACAGACTGTACCACATATTACAGGTAGTGTAATAGTTACAGTAAACAACATATGTGTAAACATGTACACATTAAGTCAAAAACTACAACTCAGGGCTCAGTGTCAAGAGCCTATATGTACACTACATAATATAAGTAAACATAGGTTAAGACACATGAATACAGATGTCATCATAAAGTACTGTAAGAGGGTATAGTGACCAATGAGGCTGTGCTAGCATAAATAACTATAAACAGAAATAGTGACCAATGAGGCTGTGCTAGCATAAATACTATAAATAGAAATAATGACCAATGAGGCTGTGCTAGTATAAATACTATAAAAGGGAATAGTAACCAATGAGGCTGTGCTAGCATAGTATAAAGATAGGAGAAAGGGCAATCTTTCTACTGAGAA
This sequence comes from Cronartium quercuum f. sp. fusiforme G11, assembly GCA_015951145.1. NCBI lineage: Eukaryota > Fungi > Basidiomycota > Pucciniomycetes > Pucciniales > Coleosporiaceae > Cronartium > Cronartium quercuum. The sequence goes on from MU167349.1 coordinate 143,011, forward strand.
TCTGAGGGTATATAAACTCCCTTCTCAGATCCTCTTCCCTTCCCCCCCCCCAACATATTCTTACACTGAACAGAAAAATGGACTTAATATTCATAAAGGAATATTTGAGTCTTCTTCTCAATTTGGGATTTCTTTGCATTGACTACAAAAGGTAGTCTGGTGCACTATCCCTCTGAGAACTCATCTCCATTTCTTACTTTCTCTTCTGTATATAAGTTTGTATAAGGTCTTGGGTCCTTCTCCATAGACTGTACCCTTATACTGACAGACCCTGGGCTGAGATCTTCAGGATAAGATGTGACAGGGAGTTAAACCCAAGTGAGTATGGATAACCACTGGGTTGTAAACTCACAGAATCTAGGGTGACTACTGTGTCACAAAGATTCTTATTCTTGACCAAGAGTGTATATAAACACTCAATAGCCCAATCCATACCCTAAATCCTCTCCTAAGAGGTCATCTAACTGTATTCTGTGCTGGTTTCACCCTTCACAGACTACCTTGTCCCCTTCCCTCCTATCCTTCAATCTTCTAAACTCCTCAACTGTAGTGTTGAGGTAGACCTAACAGCAGTCTGCCCCTCACAGGCTGCTGTAGGACAGTATCAGGGAATCCTTGCCCTGGGTGCTGTGGTAGTGAGAAGAAAGCCCCAGGTGACTGTCACTCATCAGTGAAGATTCAGAACGTGTGCATTGTGGCGCTAAAGGTGCGCCGCTGAACACCTGGACCAGGGAATCTGATAGCACTTCTGAGGTCAGTGAAACATAGAACGGATGAGAAGCCAATGGTCAAGGGTGGGTGAGGTTGCCAAATACTATCATGTTAATGCCCTAGGTTAGAGGGAGAATTGAATTAGGTCTTGTTTTCATTTCTAGGCGCCTGCTGACGTTGACAGTAGCCCCGGGAGAATGTGGGGTTGACAGCAGACGTACTGATACTGCTTGGTACAGGGATTGGCGGATGAAACTGAATGAATTGCAGGAGGGGAGATGAGGTGAATGGTGAAGGTGAAGTGATCTGATCTCATTTTCCAAAGTGGAGTAATTTTCATGAGGTCCATCAAGGATGATTGAAATTTCGAATGCCCCAAGATTCCCAATTCAACATCCTGGCAGTGCTCGATGGGCATCATACCCAAAGCTCTACCGGATGCCCGGGATGGATTAGGTCAAGAATGTTCTTGATGATTGAGTATGTTTCTCCCTGTTATTTGACCACGTGTTCGTTTGTATTCTTTAGCACATTGCGACCTATACGTATACCGCGTTTAGAATCAAGCTGGGACAAAAGCTCTTCATCCAACCTATCGACGAGGTAAGCCATGTACTCTATGCTGCAGTGATTATCCGAAGATGTTTTTGATCGGTGGTCTGGAAGCGTGCACTGAAGGTGTGAGTGGACGTAAAGGACCGAAAGTGGGGAGGCTGATCCTATAGAGGACAGAGCTCAGGATCAGTTCAAGGTTGAAGAAAGTGGTGCGTCGGTCGAAGGCAATGAAGAAGGTGTGAGCAAATCTCAGTTGAGCGTTCTTCGCGGAGATACAATGCTGTTCATGATGGAAGTTGTTGGAGGTAAGATATGTACTCTGTACCCAGCAAGGGTAAGGACATCAGATTCGCTCACGAACGAGCCCGCGGTCAGCACTCGATGACTCATAGTCTTGACCGCAATCAAGTGACTTTTTGTTGAATTTCTCCTCGATTACGATTACGATTGAGACTGAGACTGAGACTGAGACTGACTGAGACTGACTGTGACTGTGACTGTGACTGTGACTGTGACTGTGTGACTGTGACTGCTTGGACCTCAACTGTTCCTCCAACATACCTTTTTGTCAAATTGTTTCCTAAACCGCCACATTCCCTCGCCCGCCATCCATCGTGGACTTGTACTCTATCTACCCTTTTCCCCATCTACACATCTCAACCTTAACCAAGCTCCCCTGCGAGCTTATCCACACCCTCTCTTGCTAGCCCTTACACGGCTCTTCTCGCCAAGGTCAGCCACCTTCCACTAGCTCAATCACGTAAAAGTGTTCAAATAAACCCGCAAGCTATAGGTTTTTGCTTACCCTCATTCCTCCTTCACAACGTTCCACCTGTCCCCCATTGTTTATCTGTTTGGCCGAAAGTAGTTCTCGATTCACTTTTTTGTTTGCTTCGCCCGTCACCCCATCACCCCCCTCCCCATTAGCCCCTTAACCAGCCCGTTTGACTCCAATCACTTGTGCCTTCTACTACCTCACCTTCATCCATCTTTTCCCCAACCAACTCACCAAAAAATCGTGACTAAAGAACATTATGAATCACTCTGCGCCTTCAACTCCAATCTTGCGCCCGTCTTTTTGGAATCGTTGGACCAGGCTCTCCTCAGCATCCAGTTCTGGTCGGACAGAAGTGGACAAGCAGGCAAGCGAGCAGGCCTTTCACACGCCCTCGCGCAAGTCTACACGCCCGACCCATAAGCTCAACTTGAGTGACGAACACTCTGAGGCTGACGACGAAGAGTTGCTACCGCTCACCCCACCTGACGCGTCCCTCTGCCGGCCCAGGCCTGGTTCAGGATCGAAGCCGGCCACGGCTGCGTTCTACTCTCGTCTTCGAGCTGCGCGCCCCTCCAGCCTCCTGACCACCTCCACCGCTCCCACTCGCTCCAGCCTGGATTCGATACGCATCCGTGCAGACGAGGCGACCGAGGATGACAACGGCCACGCGGCCGTTCTGGCTGGCTTTTTAAAAAATACTGGAGGTTATATGGACGATTCCGAGTCCGAGGACGACGAGTGTCCAGCTCCACCCGTCCTCCATCCACTTCCACTTTCCCAGCCTCGATACGTGTTCAAGCACTCAGCGCCAATGATCGACGCACATTGGCACAGTCGCACCCGATCCGTTCACTCACCCGTCCGATCAGCCGGTCCCATCTTGCCAATGCTGGTATCCACGCCTACGCGACCCACGAAAGTAGTTCCTGCGCTACAACCTCCCAAGAACTTGGAACCAAGTCGCGCAGAAGTCGTAGCTAAGCGTCGACCGGAAGGGCAGCCGTTGTTCAGGAGCTTGGTCCTTTGCGAAGACGACATGTTGAGGCTTTCAATCTAGAATCTCGTACGTTAGATATTAAATCTCTCCTTGAAAAAGGGACTGAAACTGAGAAGGTACAAAGCCCCATTTGGCTTATTACTCGTCCACAGCCATCTGCTGTTCTATCTATCCCTCTGGAGGCCTTTTGGATTTTGAAGACGGCGATATAGGCCTTGGTCAAGATTGCGAATGTTATTCGAGTCATCAGCCTCCTCACGGACAAGCAACCGGCCAAAAAAAAAAGACGATTTTTCTTATGTTGAAGTGTTAGAACGCTTTATGCCTTTTTTTTTTTTTTTCTCCTCCTGTCTACTCAAACATATCAAATTACTATCAACCCCTCATCCCACAAGACATCCAAGCTTATTATTCCGTGTCAATAATAGATAAGCTTTGTACCATCAGCTTCATGATCATTGATCCTTATGCACACTTACTTTTTTTTTTTTTAATACACTGCTTGCTTTCTTTTTCTTATTCTCTTCTTCGAACTTTCACATGTCTACATATTCTTACGTTATTTTATGTGCTTAGCTATCTATCTATTGAATACCACATTACCTTTTTTTTTTTTTATGCTTTCATTATTCTCTCTAGTGTATATTATTCCATGTATTTTGTATGATGATAATCAATGGACAGACAAGATAGCCTTGTGCCTTTCTCTTTTGGGGTGGTCCCTTAAGTTACTCAAAACCTCTACACTGCGTTAATTTTATTTTATTTAATTTTGATTTGATTTGATATGATTTACAAATTTTCCACCTATAATTGGGCATTCCACAGTTTTCTTTCTTTTTTTTTTTTTTTGCCTTACTCCAAACCCAGAGTCTGGTAAGGCAAGAAACCACGCTTCCCACCCCCTAGTCCTTGCGATCATTTCCCCATGCCTCCCCTGTAACTCACTGTTTAGAGTGTGTCCCAAATGTACAGACTTGCAGAGTTACAACAACTGTAGTCAGGTCAGGAGGAAAGATGGTCCAATGAACGGGTTTTGATCTGAAGAGGTTCCTAGTCTTGTACAGGCGAACTCACAAAGCTTGTCACTTTTCCAACTCCCAGATCCCAAGTTGCAATAGGTTGACTCCAGGTTCTTCTCAAACCTACTTTCTTCCTGGTTCACTTGAATGAACCAGTAAGAAAATGCATGAGAGGACTTGAAAAAAAAAAAAAAAAAAAAAAAAGGGATAGCCCTGTTGGCCATACACTGCCAACAAAGACATTTAGGACAAGGTTGTCCTAGATTTCCTCAGACAGGCTTTGTCCTAGTTTTTCCTTGTCCAAACAAGAAACATCTAGGACAACTCTGGTCCTAGGACTTCTAGAACAACCATGTCCCAGTAGTTTCTGCTGGCAGTGATACCCACCCAGCCCTGAACCAACCCATCTCAGGTCAGGCAGCCCACAACACTGGTTCCACATCCACCCTCACCCACAAAACCTTAAAGTTCTCTTGATCAATGCTTTCCTATCTCTCTTGTTTTCTTCAGTCATTTTGGAAAATCTTTGAAACCAACTTTTGAAACTGCTCAGAAGGATCACACATAAAAGATGCTGTTTTTTTTCAAGTACAGTCCTGATGTTAAAGAACTAATCATCCACCATGCTCTCCATGGTTCATCTTTTCAATAGCTTAGGAACCTCCCTCCCCACCAGAACCTCTCAAAGTGATCCCTGACACAATGGCTGGTCCTGAATGGCAATACCAGCAAACCTTTTCAAAACTTGGCTTGGTACCTAAAATGTGGGCACCACAATTCCTTTGACAAGGACAAATTGCTGGTTTTTCAAGATGTTGTGATGCATAATCCGGGAATGTATCTGGTGGAGATACAGAAAAAAAATGTTAGATATAACAGGTGTATGAAGTTATGAGTTCTTAGAGCATGAGGTGGTCTTGAATCAGCTACTGATGAGAGTGGAGTGTGAGAGCAAGGAGTACCTGGAAGGTACAATGCAGAGATTTGAAGAGACAAAAGATGAGGAAAAAGGAAAACACAAAGTACAACAGTTTCATCTTTTATATGTCTCTAAGATGATGTTGCTCCAGGATTGTAAGAAGGCAACTATATGTCATGTGTATACATCATACCAGGTTACATCATGGGATCACCAATGGGCAGCACTGCCAACATATTTTCATCGCATGGAAGCTTGCTATGTAACATAGCATGTCTTCATGTGATACTATGGACCATTTTTCAAGGTCCCTACCTTGGAAAATAGACCTATTGCATCGCATCTTGGCCTGCTATGTGACATAGCATGCCTCTATGCGATGCAATTTTCTTGGTGGTGCAGGTATGTGCAGGATGTATTAGAAGGTGAAGAGTGAAAAGAGATAAACCTTCATTAGGTGAACATGCCAATGTTCCTCCAAATTAGTATTTGGATGGGTTTGCTTACCAGTTCTCCTTGAAACCCTCCTTTGTAGGAAAGGAGGTGTCTGTAGAAACAATCTGATGTGATCTATGTAATTGCCCTGGACTTAGCCTGGTGCAAATGCAAGGAGTGGACCTGTGACAATCAGCCAAAGATAGGGCAGCCTACATCACTTGTATTGCAGGTGTCCCAGGGGAATACACCCTGTCCATATGAAGGTGACTTATCAACAAGAGCACATGGTGTCATGTTTGAAATCACTTCAGAATCCCTCTCAAATCCAGTGCCTTAGTGTCTGGGGGGTGGTGGCCCAAGGGCTCAAGCCCACCCTTGTTACTCATGTCCATTCAATAAAAGTCACTGATCCATGTTCATCATGATGTCAGCTCATGAACATCAGTATGATTGTGAACTGTGCAGTGATACACAGGCATACAGTACACACCTTTCAGCACATGTTGAATTGAGTGAAAAGCAAAGGAAGTTACTTTGCATAAAGGGAAGGCTCATGTGCTGGCTCTGGGTGAAGAATGAGAACAATCAGAGAACTAAAAAAGTTCTTCATCTGCTCTCATTGACAAGTCACCTTGATACAGACAGGGTGAAAACATCTCACTCTTCTTCCTGCAGTAACTAAGGCAGGGATGATAGCTGGGACAGTGTGACAGAAACAGGGATTGAA
>MU167349.1:162710-174208 GCA_015951145.1 Cronartium quercuum f. sp. fusiforme G11
AGTTCATGACCGAACGGAATTGAGCGGGGGCTTTGGACAAGTCGAGTGTTGTGAGAGTGTGAAGAAGCGATCTTTGAGGTATAGGAAAGAAGGGGGGGGGGGGGGGGGGGGTTTGCTATAGCAACTCCGGGTAGAGTTAGCGCGAGTTGTAGCGTCCGTTGGACAAGGTTTTGGTATAAGTATGGGTGACTCTACACAGGTGTAACGTGGATTGGAGATGTTCTCACATTATTTTGTCGTCAGTCTTTAGATTGTGTATCCAAGGAATCTATATTTTTCAAGATTATCAAATCAAATCCGTAAAAGAAGTTCTTCCCAAAATGCCAAGTTCCCTTGTGGCAAGAATAGCAGAAGATCCATAGCCCGAGCCATCTGGTGCCATTGTTGTGGTAATGAAGGCATACAATAACAAACCACCCTCTGGATCAGGATATACTAGGGACCTCATGGACAAGCCTGTTGAGATACATAAGGTTTTCAACCTCAACTCTCAACCTCTTCTTGCGGGTCTAGGGGATAATTACTTTAAGAACAACCAGTCAAGTTGATGTAGATGTATAGAAAGGGTCCGTGTGTTGTACTGTGGAGGCCTGTGTCGTGTTTTTGTTTGTATTTGATTTCTTTTGACTCTCTCTCTCTTCCTCATCGAAAAGGAGAATCAAAGAAGAGTAAGTCCAATTTGTCCAAGTCTCATTGTTTATCTTTCTTTTCTCAGTGTGGTGTGACATCTAGAAAGGATGTTCTGACAGTGTGTTGTTTGCCCAGATCTTCTTAACTTTTTCTTTCCACTCCTTGTTACCTGCTCACTGCAGGTCAGTCTCTTCTGTCGAGCCATTGCCTCGACCTCACATCTGTCACACTCCCTGATCACTTCTCACTTGTGGCCTGCTCGTACCAGGTTACACTCATAGAGCATTCTCAGGACATTTGAGACTTTTCAAAGCCCACCAGGCAAATCTCTGTAAGCTCATATGCTAGTGTCTGCACAAGACCACATATTCACTCCGTAAGAAATTTGACAAGAAAAAAAAAATTACATTTTCCGTGTGGTATCCACTTGGAACTTACAATACCAAAAAGCATAGGGCCACAGTGACTATCTATTGCAACGCACCCAAGAGATCAACTTCCATACACTTCCTATAACCAAATTTCACTTCACTTCCTCCCGCTTTCCATCCTTCTACTCTTTTACACTCCTCCTCACCATCCAAAAAAGGCTTGACCGCAATTGCGAGCGCACCCTCAAACAAACCTACAATCGTACCAGCTAAGGTATCACCCGTCTGTGCAAAATCGGGGCACTGTTGACAAAGCAAGATTTTCACTCTCAACAAACTGATCATCACTGTTGGATTTTGTTGAGAAAAAATAATGAGGACTAACAGCATTGACCTCCAGTAACCAAGCTTTCATGTGTTCGTCCAGTACTATATCCACTCCAAAGATCTCCCAACAATTCTTTCGCGTTTGGAAGTGAATTGGTTCTCGCGCTGCAGCTGCAAAAGTCTTACCCACCAATTCATCTACTTGATGTTCAACTTCTTCCACGTTTACACCCCATTCAGCCAAATTGGCGAGTAACCTTACATTAGTTCCTGATCCAGAAGGTGCTTGATATTGAAGGCAAGTATTGGTCAGATGAGAGGCGAGTTCAACGTTCGGTGGTGAGCTGTAGGGCTTAGCGGCGAATAAGGCAAGTATGTCTTTATACACATAGACGCTGCGTATGCCCCCCCAATCAAAAAGAAGATAAAGTTAGGCTAAGTAAGTCAGGCTAATATTTGAATGGAGTTGACCTCAAGGCTCCCACAGCTAGAACATATACGCGAAGGTGGTGCTTTCGTCTTTTGGACAGGGCCATATCAGATGGTCCAACAAGGAGCGGGTTAGAGATATACCGCTGTGATGAGATGGCGAATTTAAAGGGTCAGCAGCTGAGCACAAGTTTAGACTCACTTTGACCAAAGATTTATAGAGCATATACCTGAATGACCCAATGACGCATCCTCGAAGCTATTACACGCGTCTTCTCATCTTCACGTTCATCTTCCTCATTTTCAAACTCTTCAAAAATCAACTCCAAACTTTCCTTAGAATCAAACAATCTAATTCCCTGACCGCGTTCGGCAAGTGCAGGCTTGAGGATAAACCAGTTCCCAACAGACTCGAGTTCACGGGAAAGAGTATAAAGCTCGTCTATCCAAAGTTCGTCAAGCTCATCGGCATAAGCAAGTTCAAAGGCCCAAGTTTCGGGTACAAACTTTTTCTGAAAAAAGTGAAGCGTCTTTGCCAGATAATTCTTACGGATTAATGCCTATCATATCATGAAACATTTCGTCCATCAATTTAATCCTGGATCAATTCCAAGGAGTAAGGTTGAAACTATCAAATTTTGTTTTATTTGTTTTGACTTTCCAAAACAAAAACAACAAAAAAAGTATAATGCAAAGTTTGAATGACCTTTCGGATCGGATACGCATTTACTATATGCTCTTGGGGAAACCTCTGAACGGGGTCCCAATCAATGAGATCATAGTCCGAGATCTGTACCGCGCTAAGTTTGTCTAATTTTGGATCGCTGTCTTGCTGTCCGTTGGAAGTCGTGCAAAGGATGAGATGAGGCAGAGTATTGGTGAGGGCGATTTTAATGGCCATTCGAGTGTACTGAGAGGAGGGGTCTGGATAGTTGAGGGTGACATGGTTGGGACTGGGTTGTTTCATGATGCTATTCAAATTTTTGTAAGGAGAGTTCGTCGGACGAAATGAAATTTAAACAACGGTACGGGACTTAGTTAAGTTAAGTATGACAGTAGGTATCATAGGGCATTGACTTACTGTAATCACTGTAAACTAAGTTAACTGTGCTCAACTACGTCGAGCCAACCAACCACGCAACTCAAGAAACCATCATGGCGCAAGCAAACCATTTCAAACCCCTCAGCCTTTGGGCTCCAAACCCCTCGACAGGCGAGCGTGGCATGTCGGCCAAGCTTTCATCTGACAAGAAAGGCTCGCTGGTTTACGCCTCTGGTCGTTCGGTATTCATCAAGAACATTGATAGCTTACACTCTACTGCCTACACTGGACACGTCCAATCCACTACTGTTGCCAAGTTCTCGCCTTCTGGGAACTATGTTGCGTCGGGTGATGTAACAGGCGCGGTGAGAGTGTGGGATGTTGCGGGGGAGGACCAGGTTTTAAAAGTCGAGGTGTAAGTCCTTAGTTTCTGGAGAACTTCGACTTGGACTCATACCGGATGGTGAGAACATTGATTTCTCTAGGAAAGCGATCGCGGGACGAATTAATGATTTGGCATGGGATTCGGAAAACGGTGGCAAGCGAATCATCGCGGTTGGTGAAGGCCGAGAGCGCTATGGGCACGCGTGAGTGGAAAGCTATACAACCTACCCTTGAACAGCTTTTGTGCTTGACTCAAATGGAAAACATGTGCTTCTGGTAATCCGTTTTGAAGATTCGCGATCGATGGAGGTAACTCCGTAGGAGAGATTGCCGGTCATTCGAGGACTGTCAGGGCAGTCGCGATGAGATCTACACGCCCTTTCCGTGCAGTGTATGTCAAATCTACTGTCTCTCTTTATCGTACAGTTCACTTTGGCAGTTGCTCATCGCGTCCTGTCCATATTTGCAGAACGGCGAGTGACGACACAACACTGGCGTGAGTGGGCTTGCCTCCATGGTGGCTGATTCTCAATCTCAGTGTTTCTTCAACATCCTCGCCAGGTTCTTTCACGGCACGCCTTACAAGTATAACAAGACCATCCGCACCCATACTAAATTTGTACAGGCGGTAGAGTATTCGTTGGACGACAAGTTGTTTGCCTCGGCAGGCTCAGATGCAAAATGTTTTTTGTATGACGGCTCGACCGGCGAGCAGGTAGGCGAATTAGGCGAGAAAGAGGGGCATTCCGGTACAATCTTTTCCATCGGCTGGTCCGGACTTAACTCTTCTACACTGGCATCTTTCTCAGCAGATGGAACGGTCAGACTATGGGACGCGGAGAAACAGAGATTGGTAACGTTGAGTTGGCCAACACAATTTGTGCAAATTAAATCATGGTCTGATCTCTTAATACGTGTTTCTTCCTCAGCACATGGACCCTTGCAAGTTCGCCATCACCTGAGCAGCAGCAGGTGGGTGGAACGTGGCTGGAAGGCCACCGGTTCTGCTCATTGGCCTACAATGGTGACCTCACCATTCTTGACGAACGAGAATCGAAGACGGTCAAGATTATCTACGTCAGTTACTCATTTTTTCTGACCACAGACCCTTCCCGCTGATACTGTCCCAAATGTTGTCGACTCGGTAGGGCCCTCAAAAAGGCATAATCTCTGCGGCGAAGTTGGCGAGCGGAATCTATGCAGGCGATCATTCGGGGCGTATGCTAGTGTACTCAGATGACGGTAGCTGCAAACTCGTGGATGGCAAACCCAACTCGAACATCATTGCGCTCTCGGCATCAAAGTCGAAAGTCTATTCCATTGGGCTCGACGACCAAGTGAGGTCTATTGACCCCAAGACTGCAACTTATAGGTCAGTATACAACGGAAAAGTACCCAGACCATACCGATAGAACGTAACTCACAAGGAAATTCGTGATTTTCATTTGATAGCCCATCGGACATCGTGCCGTTACCAGAGCAACCAAAGGCGATCGCAACCCGTCCAGGAACCGACGAGCTCGCGCTGGTAGTAACCGAGAACCAGGCTCGGCTTGTCTCCGCTGGCAATACGCAACTCACGATCCCACTCGATTATTCGGCCACGGCATGTGCTATTACGGCTAAGTATGCGGCAATTGGCTCCACTGTAAGCTGTGCTATGTATTTATTTTTTGCTCGTCTATGATTTCTGTCTGGTATCAAAAATTGATTGACCGTTACAACTTCACAGGACGGAAAAGTATACATCTACACCTACTCGGCGCCCAATGCACTGACCCATACTAAGACGCTCGAGGTCCAAAATTCAGGCATAAGCGCGATGGCGAGCAATGAGCACTTTCTCGCGAGTGCGGATACAACAGGCAAGATTGTAGTTATTGAACTGGTGGACGGGTTTCCCGTCAAAATCATGTCTCACTGGTGTTGGCACTCGGCAAAAGTGTTGAGCTTGGAGTGGAGGGAGAACTTTTTGGTCTCGGGGGGATTAGATACTCACGTGTTTGTGTGGAACGTGGAGAAGCCGATGAAGAGGATTGCCATCAAGGTTTGTCTTGTTTTGGATTGCAAGTCGGCGAAAAAAAAACTGATTATGACTGTGATTTTGGCGGCTGATTCGGTTGTAGAACGCACATGTGGGTGGGACGACAATGGTGGGGTGGGATGGCGAGAAAAAGATAGTATCATGTGGGTCTGATGGGGTGGTACGAAGATACGAAGTGGATTTGGAAAAGTTGAAATGATTTGGTAATCTTTGATTGAGGTGTAAGAAGCGGAGTTGGACGATTTTATGAGACTCGGTTTGCAATTTGTATGATGTGCTGGGTGTGATGTAGTATCAGGTTAGTGTTGTATGGTCTAGATACAGATGGAAGAAGGTAATGCAGAAAAACAACGTTTGTAAATTGTCTTGTGGGTGTATGTTGAGGATGTGAAGTTTCACACTCCCATTTTCATGGTCTATAGTGGGAGTGATCACTTACGCTGGGGTAGAACCTGGTAGTCCTTCAAACAATCACATTGGGGTTTTTACTCAATCATTACTTGAACTCACCACATTCTGACATTTGAAGATAGATTACTTTTTTTTTTTTTTTTTTCAATCAGTCAAGGTTTCTGTATGGTGCCAGGGGTGTTATGACCTCATAGCAAGGTGGACCTGCTTAGTTATTGGGACTAGACCTGTCAGCCCTGAGGACTGCTCAGCAGTCTCACAAACTGTCAAATGCCAATTACACATAGCACTGTAATGGTACATGTGTGAATACAAGTGTAACATAAGAGATTACATATAGTACTAACAAAGGTACATATGTAATCATGCTAGTAAAACGACATTAAATATAAGTACAAACAGGTAATAATGATTAATTACAGTGCAAGCTCAGCTTCAAGAGCCTCAAGTATGTACTTATGATAGGACTGGATTCATGTCACTGTTTTAAGTACTCAACCACAAGTTCAAGGGTTGTCATGGCAACCCAAGCAACCACAAGTAGGCCATTAGCCTAATAGTGAGGGACAAGGCTGAGAACAGAGTATATAAACCCTCCCCCTCAGAGGCCAGGAGTGGGTCTCAATCCCCAACCTTTTACCAGATCACCTAAATTAGCACAACTAGCACAACACTCAGGATACTTGTCAACAAGTCATCAGCTCAATAGTGCACCAATGCTTTAGGTGTTAGTATAAGTGGGTTCACAACCCATAGGCTGCACTGCCAACATATTTTCATCGCATGGAAGCTTGCTATGTAACATAGCATGTCTTCATGTGATACTATGGTCCATTTTTCAAGGTCCCTACCTTGGAAAATAGACCTATTGCATCCCATCTTGGCCTGCTATGTGACATAGCATGCTTCTATGTGATGCAATTTTCTTGGCAGTGCTGGTAGAACTCTTGTTCCTTGATAGCTTTTGTCTGTGAATGACTCACAAGGGTTAAAGCTAAAGGAATCACCCCCAAGCAGGTAGGAAAAGAGAGACTCTTGATTTGTAAAGGTAAAGATCAAAGTGAAGTGAAGTGTTGTGACTAGTGTGCCCTTAAACTATAACTCTGGAAAATCCCAAAATTGAAAAGGTTATATTCAAATCCCAGACCTAGCTAGTCCTCAAAAAAAAAAAAAAAAGTATGTCTTATCCCCTTGTGATCAATTAGTTGTAATCTAAAATTGGGAGGGGGGAAAAGGAATGATTTTTCAATAATACTAGTGCATAAGTTGAACAAAAAAGGGGGGTCTACATTGAATCTTTAATCCCAATTGCCTTGTTCAGGTAGTCTAGGTAAACTTAAAGAATTTACACCACTAACAAAACCCTATCTGAGCAAGTTGAAAAGTTGATTTTTTTTTTTTTTTTTTTTTTTTTTTTTTAAAAAAAAAAGTCCAAAGACTTACTAGTCATTGAAGGGGGGGGGGTTAGGACCATACACCATGTCTGTGAAGGTCACTCCCAATGGAGGAGGGTAACATCTCCTTGATTGTGTTTCACTTTTCTATGCATACCAAATTTGAAGGCCCAAGCTCTTGGAAGGTGTATGCTGCCTGTGTTGGGTTATGACTCAGTGGTTTTGTACCTGGGTGCTGTTGACTAGAATGAGACATGAAATTCTCCAAAAAAAAAAAAAAAAATCAAACAAGTTTAGTCTCCCCTGTCAGGAGTGACCTTCACAGACATGGTGATATATATATATATACATTGGTTCTAAAAAACTGCTTTGTGAGTGAAATTTTTTCCCAGCTACAAAACACACACATTATATATTCTTGAGACAAAAAAAAAAAAAAGATGTACTTGTACTTGTATTTGGGTGTGGTCTGGTCATCACATAAGAGTAGTAAAAAAAAAAAAAAAAAAAAAAAAAAAAAAAAAAAAACTCATCTTTGATGTTTTTTTCAAATTTTAAAAAAACATAAGATTGATTAATTAGGTTTGTTGAATTGAGTGATACCCTAAAAAAAAAGTTTTGACATGAGTAAATATATATATATATATATTTGATAGTACATTTTGCTTTTCTTACACTTGAATTAGTGTGGGAGAGAGAACTGATTTGAAAAAAAAAAATTGCGATTGTATGAGCACATATACATGTTATAGTAGTCAGGATGAGCACTCTATTGTTTGAGGATTGGGGAACACTGCTTCATTTTATGTTAAATAATTCTGATTAAACAACAAAAGCAAAAAAATAAAAATAAAAATTGTCCTTCACAATTGAGAAATCTATGAGAAACATTGATTAGATTGGGTGAAGTTGTTTAATGACAAGGAGAGAGAGAGAGAGAGAGGGAGAGACAACGAGAAGGAATGATGAAATACTATTAGTGATAGATGTTCAAAAAAAAATGATGAAAAAGATATTATTCAACCCGTCACAAAATGAAAGATCACCAAGTCTTAAAATTTAGTCGGGACAAGATGATCATGGTTAGGTTCAAGTATGCGAGTATATATATATCAAGTCGATCAATCAGACTCAAGGGTTGACAATGGCTTTATATTTCAATGTTTAGGGTGATACCAATCTGGCTAAAGAGTCTCAAGTCGAGTGCACTGCCTAACGATTTGATTTTCGAGCCGATGTCGACACCGCCAGTCTTGAAAAATGAAACCAGCATGTTCAAGGGGAGTTGAAGGGAAGCCAAGGAGCCTGTGTGTGTTTTTTTTTTTTTTTTGCGAGTGGCAGTTCAATTAGTTAGAGAGAAATACTTTTGCCTTTAAAAAAACCCAAAAAAAGGTCAAGGTAGAAGAAGACCAATTGAAACACGGGCATACTTTGGGATTGAGAAACTCGATTATGGTCCTTTAAAATTTTCAATAAGACTTGAAGTTTGAGTAATAATGTGGTAAAATGAGTGGATACGGCTGGCTACGAACAGTCAAAGTTCCATGATGAGTGATACACAACACCACCACCACCACAATCAAAAAAAAAAAAAAAAAACAAGGAACATTTCATAAATCGAGCAAAATGATTTTATACTCACGGCAAGAGTGACATCGGCAGAATGTCCGACTGCACACTTGGAGCCCAACCTAGCGATAGAATGTCGGACGTCACTCAAACCAGCTAGGATCAGTTTAAGGTTACCTGATTCACAGGCTCCGGAGAAGATTGGGACTTGTTTATCGATAATATCTTGGCAAGTTTGAAAGGCGGTAACAAGTGAGCCAGAAGTAATTTGGGAGGTAGTACCCGAACGCTCTCTCAATACAGCTTCGTGCGAGGTAGCACCTTTGCTAACGGAAGCTATTGCAGTTTATCAAAGAGAAAAAAGAGAGAAAAAAAAAAGTGTCAGCAAGTATATAAAAATGTCTCTCCCTTCCACAAAGAATTGCCATCGTGGTATTTTCCGGAGCTTTTTGAATGATTTGGAAACATCATTTTACCTGTGAGAGCAAGGACTGCTAAAAGGACACCGAAAAGCATTCTCAAAGCTGATTATTGAATAAGAGTGTGTGTGAGAGAGAGATTGAAACCCGAGAGTTAAGTTTTACAACAGATGAGGAATAAGTAAAAGATTGATTGAGAGACGGTGAAAAAGGTTAGGGAAGGAGAAGACTTGTGGTGGTGGTCTTGAGCTTTAAATGGACTAGTTTGCTAGTCATCTCATTCTGCAAAATTCAACCCAAAGTTGATTTACAACCCAGCGGACGCACTGCAGCAGAGTAACGCATTGTGTGCCTCGTTAATGAAAGCCCTTCTTTCCGTCTGTAAAGGCCTGTGGACGATGACACGCACGAGGACGGATGTCGAAAGTGGATTGTGTTGTCCAACTTGGGAATGATGGGTGATCGGAAGCCGGGCAAACCCCCGGACTTTTAAGACTTGGGCCTACGTGTCATTTTACCTGAATGAGTGTGGAGGAAGATGAGAAGTTTGAGTCAAGTCAAGATAGATAGAAATTTATCTGAACCACCGAGGAATCTGGTGCATGAATGAACCAATCCAAAACAAGTCAACACAACACAGCAAGGGGACTTAGTTTAAGGTTTGACTTATTCTCTAACTTATAGTAAATATTTACTTATGTTGAAAAAAGAGACTGAAGCAGGTCAAGAGTTCATGGAGGATGAAGTAAGTACACATATTTATGTACTTATGTAAATTACTTCAACTTGGTGTCTTGCTCACGTCTCACGACCAACCAACGACCGACGATCGACCAGTTCAATTTGGGTTCAACCAATTCAAATATCTTTATCACCCCACGGCAATTCATCAGTGGCATATTTATTTATTTTAAATAAATAAATATAACCAGATCGGAAAAAAAAATCAAAGACCTGTCCAATTACATAAACATAAACATCAACTTCAGTCTTCGTTTCACTTTCCGGCCTTCCTCTCTTCGTAGTCTTCACCGGCAAGACGGAAGGGCCTCTGCTCCCTTTCCGTTCGGTTGGGAACCGAATGACTTCTCACGAAGACGAACTGTCTAGGAACATGGACAGGATCACTCAACTTCAAGATGGGATTGATAACGTCCGTCACTCTCTACTCATCATCATCATCATCATCATCATCATCTCATAACAGTAACTCAAACCCATCCATCACGTTCACTCATCAGTTCATTCTCATGCTCTCAACAGCTCGTAACAATCATGTATAGCACCCTTAGCTACCTCTCACGCAAGGCCGATTTTAAACAAGTTAATCCTGACGTCCCCATCACTCAAGCTATTCCCGATCCTACCAAAACCGACCAGACCAACGAAACCTTCACCGGTTCGTGACCTACTTTTAATCTCATGCCTCATTTGACATCCGGAACATCCATCTCACTCTTTTTCGAATCGTTTATCCAGAAAACTGCCAAGAGCTAGTGGCAGATTTTATCAGAAAAGCCAAACAGCTCGAATATCTAATCTCAATCTTACCCCCTCATGAACCCTTCTCAGATGTACCTCAGTCAAATGCCGTAGCTCAAGGGACTAGTAACGGTCACATGAATGGTCATCAGGCACCACAGGCAGCTAACTCTTCGCCCGTCTCCAGTCCGCCAAACCACCATCGTCTTGGCACGATCTCTTCCTCTACAGGAACGGACTCGGATGGCTTGAAAGCCACTAGTCCAACTGCCAAGCCTTCAATTGTAGATGAAGTAGAGGAGCCACCCGATCACAATCGCACAATTGACGACGAACTTGGATCGGATCGTGAAGATTTTTTGAGATTGCAACGTGAGATTGAGGATGCGCAGGCTGAATATGAACATGCACTCTCCATTGCAGGTAAGAACCATCTATCTAGTCTTGCTTGATCAAATACTCAACTTTATCATCTTGGTTAACTTGATCACAAACAGAATCTTTACATCAAGAGATTAAAAACATTTTACGAGTCGTACTCGAGAAACGTGGCCAATCATCAACTTGGGTCTCATGACTCTTCTCGATCTCACTCTTTTGTCCCTTCTTTTTCTTTTTTAAAAAAAAGGCCCAACACCATTGGATAGCGCTATGGTAAAGTTTTTTACTCAACATTAGCGTCATGTAGCCTCTTTCTGCTGACTCAAAGTCAATGAATGTTGATATCAGCTTTTGGTGTTTGATACAATTTAATAAAGGATGTATAGGTGTAAAATGTTCGAGTCCCATCGTGTTAGTGAGAGCAGAATTATATATATAGGGCTTTTTTTGTGTAGTTTTAGACAAAATAAATCACAGGTCAGTAGGCACAAAAGGGGCAAAAAAAAAACCCATGGGGACAAAATACCTTGGCCCTTATAAGGGATTTTGATTGAGCATTTGTGTTGCACTCCCTTTTGTATCATAGGGTTTTTTTCTTTTTCTTTAAAAAAAAAA
>MU167350.1:15984-26620 GCA_015951145.1 Cronartium quercuum f. sp. fusiforme G11
ATAGTCTTCATCAGCTTAGTCACAGTGTGTGTGTTTTTGATTGTTGTGTTCTTTGTAATAGAGCATTAAAGTCTCCACAGGGAGCATCAGTTTCAAAGTCTCTTAGAGTTAAGAGCAACCCCCCCCCATTTTGAGTTCTTTGTTGAACTTTTATTTTTTATTTTATCATTTATATTTTCTGTCCTACAAAGCTCACCTTTATATTTTTAGAGTAGGCTGGTTAACTCCATATTGGTTTATTAGTCTTTTAGTCTAGTCTACCTTTTACCTGCTCAGTTTCTGCTAGGTTTTCACCTAGAGATCCCACACTGTCAAGGTCAAGATCCCATGTAGACCAATTGCTGGAAGCAGAGAGTACTGTTTTGGATTGCTACAGTGAACCCAGTGAGTCACAGGCTCGTTCAAGGGTGATTGACCATAGACTCAAATGAGATCATGCTCACAAATAGTGCTCTCATCCAATCATCATCAATGTCAGTATGTCTGATCCAAGCATGGGCAGGAAATTAAAGAAAGAATGGAGTAATAGAAAGTTCACTTATCAGTGAATACAAACATCTCTGCTGGGATGTATTGAACCAAAGCTTGATATACAGCTCTTTGATAAAAATCCTTGTGGATGTTGGAAGTTTGAGCCTTCTTACATGTGATTTCTAGGTGAGTGGTGAGTTCTAGGTGGACAGTTTCAAGACTGGGCAAAGAGACCAGTCTGTTGTAGATTGCTTCCCATATCTCATCTAGGAAGAGCATTGGATTTTCAGCCACCAGTGCACAGATAAATTCTTGATCTTTGTTGCAGAAGAAGGTGGCACTGCCAAGATATTTGTATCGGATGGGCCTATCTGATGTTCTATCACCCCGAGATATGCGATGCAGTGTCAGTAGGATTAGGTGCGATGGAATTACACTGCAATATGGTGTCAGAGCATTAGATACCGATAGTAATTCCATCGCACCTAATCCTACTGGCACTGCATCGCATATCTTGGGGTGATAGAACATTGGATAGGCCCATCCAATACAAATATCTTGGCAGTGTGGGTCTCCCTTGTTGATTGTACTTGGCTGGATCTTGAATGACCTGCCTAGTTCTCTCATAAAGTGCTACCCAATGGTCAATTGTTTTGTTACATGGGTTATCCACTATGGCTGTGTGGACCTCAATGTCAGTCTTGCCATTGAGGATCAGCAGCACAGCCAGGACCTTGGTCTTGGCACTGTAAAAGACATAACCCATGATGGATGGGAGAGAGCTGGATTGGGTTGAGTCAAAGGGGTTGAAATGTTTGGAGGGGAGGGTGATGGGTGACAGTGAGGGAGAACCCGAAGCAGAACTTCAAGTACCCAATTTCGGGTATTGGCTCACTAGGTTTTGGCTCAAAAGTGGGTACAAACCTCACACACTTTTTTTTTTTCCCGGACATTGTTTTATGCTAATCCAGTATTTGTTTTTTTTTTTTTTGTAACACTTTTTTTTTCAAATTGAAAAATGTTCTCTGGGAACTTGTTATATATGTACTGTTTTTGCAATGCTTTTTTCTTATTTCCAATTCAAAAAACATTTGCTTTTTTTACTTCAAGAGGCTCATAATTGTGAACAAAACAGTATTTAAAAATACATAGAAAAAAAAAAAAGGGACTCAAGGTAACTGTTCTTTGCTGAGAGGGTCGAAAGATAGGAAAAAAACAAATCAACGTTCTGTTTTTGTAAAAAAAAAAAAAAAATCTTTATGTCCAATCTAAAAAACGTTCGCTTTTTCTTTTTATTTCAAGAGGCTCATAATTGTGAACAAAATAGTATTTGAAAATACATAAAAAAAAGGGGACTCAAGGTAACTGTTCTTCACTAAGAAGGTCAAAAGATAAGAAAAAAATTATTAACGTTTTTCTTTAAAGTTGATGATAAGAAAAAAAGAAAAGTAAGAAAATTCCTTATGCCTTTCAGTGTGAAACAAAATGAAATATATATAAATGATGATCACACTATAAAAAAAATTGAATCAATGTTTTTGAAATGTTTCCTAATTTAATTCAATTCAATTGTCTTTTTTTTTTTTTGTTTATTATCTCGATCGTTCATATTATTCAAAGTGCTTTTATAATAGATAACCAATGTAGTGGGTTGAGCTCGGGCTTGGAGGTAAGGGTGAGAGATGTTTCTGGCTTGGTTGATCAGGGTCTTTGAGGCGCTTCCGTTGCGGTTGGGTGACATGCTGGTGAGGTGTGGTGAAGGGATGTGAATGTGAGGTGCCAGAAAAGGAGGATGGGACGGCTGGCTGTTGATTTGACGATTCCACATAGGTCCAAGTTGGGTTCGGATAATGCCCCGCCCGAATGAAAAAAAAAAAAAACTCTCTCAGGAGGGACATTTATTTTCGAAACGGCAGGAATAAATAAGTACTATTATTTATTATAAGACAAACCAGCAAGGGCTAGGTTAGCCCTTTGACATGGGAAATGCCTATAGTGAAGGAAGATTGAAGACTGAGGGTATAAAAGGAGGTCCCAGAGTCTTCCCTCCAGGAGGACATTCTAACAACCAATTAACTAATTAAGAATTTATAACTCAACAGCTTGAGACACTATTAAAGTGATCCCTGAGCTTTCTTCTTCTCAGATAGTCATAACTCATTTGCCCTAATCTGGGTGTGGTGATTAATTCTATCAAATAGAAATAGCTTGGGCTCTTTGTCTTGTCTTTTGATTCTTTCTTAGTCTTTCAAGGTCCACACTACCTTGTCTTCACTGCACCTCATCTAGGAAGCTCCTCACTCTTGTCTTTAGGGTTCTTGAGAGGGAGCTAGTTGAGGAAGAAGATCAACAGTGTCAATGCACCAGCTGAGTGGAGCCTTAAATAGGGATTCAGCACCCGCACTGTGTTTCAGACAGGCTGGTTCTCCTGCTCACCCAGTGGATTCACAGTGCCCATCTGTCTCCTCGACTGTGCAGCTCTAGGAAGATTTGGGGAAGAAACCCTTGATTGCACTGAGCCTTAGACTCAACCAACCATCCATCCTTGCACTTTCAAGTGAGAGTCCAGCCAACTGAAGCTAGGACCTCACAGAATCTAACCCGAGGCTTGTGAGAATTGGGGTCATTGGAAGTCGAGAAGGTTGATTCTGACGAGGCCCAGGAGGTCGAGTGTGGCTTATTAAGTAGATGCCCAGACTGCGAGCGTGCTTCCCGTAGCCACGCGGTTCGGTAGAAGGATTAACAAGTTCGAAAGGTCGGCTCAGTGTGTGACGACCGGTGCTGATCTCTGGCCGCTGCAGTCACAGCACCAAATATATCTCTTTCAGCAGATCCATCGAAACTTTCTTGCACATGGCTTAAGCGAGTTGACGTTTTCTTAATCTACAATTGGATGAACCTAAACTTCAAGTTGTGTTCACCACGGTCAACCTGGTTGGTCTGGGTTGGCCTAGGCCGTGGTGCTCACCCCAATCCAAACCGCTCACCTTGACCAGCCATCCCATCCACGATTCCAACGTCGGTGGGCGTTCTTTCTCAGCTAGGCTGACTTCAATCCAAATGTACACAGGCGCGGGTCTATCTTTCCCAATGAAAACATTACTAAAACTCTAGTTGACCACTCCCAACCCATCGGGTGCTTCCGATCAAATATTAATCAACTCTGTCGATCCCATCATCACCTTTTTGTATTATCATTGAGCAACTCATCCGCCAACCAAGCTGCATCCCACCTCTACCTTTAACCCAAACCTTATTGCCGTTTCCCTGCCATGCTATCCTCGACAGCCCCGCCAGTTTTGGCCTCCGTATCATCATCAAATCCTTCTTTGAGGACGCGCTCGCTCATCGCCGTTGGATCCAAGTCTTACTCTGAAGAGCAGTTACCTGTCAAACCTGGAGAATCAACCACAGAATGGCCAGAGACATTAGTCACAAAGTCGGTTTCAGGAGATCCTCAAGTGTTGAGCAATAACGAAAGAACTTTTGAATATGTTTTCAACGACGAGCCTAGGTTATATGTCCCAGGTAGCGAGGAAGAGAAAAAGCTGCTCAGACTCATCGACCTCCATATGTAAGCTTTACTTCTCAATCCTGTCTTTTGCTTGGAAGTTCATCCTCATTTTCTTTTTGTTGAACACGTTCCAGGTTTCCTTGCATATGTGGACTTTATCTTTTAAATTGTCAGTCACACTTATACGAAATATTGCCAGTATATGTAACCATGCTCACCCCCATGACTTCTTTTTTGTGTTCCTTAACGATTTGGACAGACCTTGACCGGTCAAGTGTACGTGTCCTGTCCTGTCCTGTTTTTTTCTTCTTCTTTTTTTCCACATCATGTCAATTCTTTATCATCACGAAGCTACTATTGGCCATCTTGTTGAAAACTTATGTTCATCTTCAAAAATGAATCAGATCGCTAATGCAAGAATAGGTGGGATGGCTCAAGATCTCAACCTCAGCTCATCTGATTATTCGCTAGCCGTATTGATTTTTTTTGTCGGATATTTGTTAGTTTTCTATTTTTATTTTTTTCAATTACATTCATTGAGATCACATTCTTATTCTCAGTCACACACAGAAGTTGACTTTACATCTTTATTTACTTTATGCATAATGGATACCAATGCAGATTGGCAGAAATTCCTAGTAACATGTTGTTGACCAAAGTTAGACCCTCACTCTTTTTACCTCTTATAACCTTCAGTTGGGGCCTGGTAGCCACACTCTTGAGCGCAGTACAGACCAAAGAGGGCTTGGTCGGGGTACGATTTGTCCTGGGATTTGTCGAGTTAGTTGTGAATAAAAATGAAGAATCTTTTTATAAGTCAAATTTTTCTGATGAATCCGAACTGATTTGAACCTTGCACTGTTAATTTTTTTTTTATTCAGGTCTGGATTTTTCCCTGGTGTGGCAAGTCAAACAATTTCAATATTTTTGACTTTTTTTCCTTGATCATACTTTGCAAAACTAAATGTTGTTGTTATTTTTTTTCAAACCAAAAAAAAGATTTTTCTTTTATCCTCATGGTACCGAAAAACGGAGTTAGCCAAGCGGATCGGATTCCTTTACACTGCTGGAATTTTATCCGGCGCATTTGGTTAGTATCATTTTGGTCCCCCCCCCCCTTTTAGATTTTTGTATCTTATTCTCTCTTTCTGTTAAACGTGATCCATTTCTTGACCATGAAACTGCTTCAAAATCCCAGGAGGTCTTATTTCAGGAGGTGTAATTTCCGGTTTGGACGAGGCCAGAGGAATTCGTGGATGGCGCTGGCTCTTTATCAGTTGAGTAATGATGAACCACCATCAAATTTTGGACTTTTTAAAAAAAGCCCACTGATCCAGAAATCTTGTTCTATGTGATGTATCATTCAGTCGAAGGATCGATTACCTTACTCGCTTCAATTGTCGCAGTATTCTTCTTACCAGATTGGCCATCAAATACCAAGTGGCTCAGCGCTGAACAGCAAGCGCTTGCAGTCGCTAGAGTGGCCGCAGATAAACCCACAAATTCACACAGGGAAGAACCTCTTACGCATATACAGGCGTTCAAGGCCGCTGTCACTGATTGGCGAATCTACATCTTTTGCTTCATGTGTAAGTGGAACTCATCACTTTTCGGTCAATCAATGAGCTCCTTATCACTCATTCTATTAAAACATGATAAATACCTTTAGACCTGATGATACTCAGCGCCGCCACAATTTCTTACTTCCTACCCACTATCTCCACCACACTCGGATATACTGGTCAGACGGCACAGTTTATGACCGTGCCTTTCTATATCTGCGCATGTACAGCTATCTTGGGTGTTTCACTCTCTGCCGATTACTTCCAAGACCGTGTTTATCACGTCGCTATCCCAACCGCAATAGCAGGTGCAATGTATGCAACCTGTGCTGGAGTTGAGACTCCGGCAGCCCGATATGCGCTTATATGGTCAGTCAATCTTAGTGCACCCACTCTTATTTTCTCTTTTTTTTCTAAATCTGCCTCATTTTTCTACAATTTTTTTTTAATTCATCGATACAGTATCGGATTCGCCGCAAATTATGGTTCTTTACCTGTTGCACTTGCTTGGCTTTCAAAGGAAATCGGTCATCCCGATTCAAAAAGAGCTGTGGCCACAGCAATCGTGAATACAGGTATATATAATTTTAAATACACTTCTACACGAAAACTAATAAAGATATATATATAGTGCGCACTATTGTTAATAATGAACTTATACTTCCTCCTATTTTTTTCTCTCTTCAAAACAGTTGCTAATTCTTCATCAATCTATGGAAGTTTTTTATGGTCAAACGGACCTCAATTTACTTTGGGATTTTCAGTCACCTCAAGTTTTTGTTTTAGTTGTGCAATCTTGACCGTCATAGGAAACTTTTTTCTAACAAAAAAATATCGTTATTCATTCATAGATCGGATCATAGAGATTCCACGGAAGGAAGCAGAAAAATGAAGTTTTTTTCTTTTTGTG
The DNA here is from genome assembly GCA_015951145.1 of Cronartium quercuum f. sp. fusiforme G11. Taxonomy (NCBI): domain Eukaryota; kingdom Fungi; phylum Basidiomycota; class Pucciniomycetes; order Pucciniales; family Coleosporiaceae; genus Cronartium; species Cronartium quercuum. The sequence continues at coordinate 22,442 of MU167350.1, forward strand.
AAGGGGGATCATTACATTATTCGTAATTCAATTAGAACCAGGAAATACTGAAAAGAATTATATATGATATCATTTTCATACATTGTGTGACTTGAGGATTTTTTCATATTTTTTAGGTTTGAAATATAAAAATCCTCCAAAAAAATCCACCATCGGAAGTTTTTTTTGTTTGTTTAAAAGTCAGCAGATTCGCATAACCTTAATCAAGCAGGGATTTGAATATATATGAAGATTCAAAAGTAAACATCATGTTATAAAAAAGAAAAATTATTTTATATACTGCTGTTTCATAAACAAATGCGCCTACCCTGGATTTTGAAAACTTTTTTGTTCATATCCATGGGCAAGAATTCCTGCCAAATTGGACTTTGATTTGAAGCTAGTTTAATTGAGGTGAGGTCAAGTATCAATGGAGTGAAAAAAAAAAAAAAAAAAAAAAAAAAAAAAAAAATTAATTCACACCAAAACCCATATTGACATTCACCACTTTTTGATCTCAACACTTCTCAGACAAAACAATGTTGCCCAACCACCATTCAAGGAACTCAAATAGTGAGAATCACCAAGCAAGGATTTTTGCTCATCCATATCTTCAATCCCAAGCTCAATCTGCAACACCAAAGCCTTTTGATTCAGACTGGACCCATATCAACCAGCTCATAACTCCAGTCAAAGAGTTCCAACATCAATCCAAGCACCTAGATGTTTGTATCAGAACTCACTTACTCAAGGCATTACTCAGGATTCTGATGCTTTTTGTGGGTGATGACTTTCTTGAGGTAATCAAGGATAAATCAGATGGTATGTAATCTACTCAATCTTTTCCATCAGGTAAACCTACATTTTCATCAAGCACACACACTTTATTTTTCTAAATGATTTGAAACCAAGTTGTCTGTCCAAAGCAAAGCTTATTTTTTTTTTTTTCTTGTTTTGGATCACCATCCTTGCTTGAATACAATTAGTGTTGATGTGGAAAGTTGGTATCAAGGGACATTAAATATAAGGTCAATTTTTTTTTTTTTTTTTTTTTTTTTTTTTTTTTGATTCCTTGACCTCACCAAGAGTTTATACAAAAACCTCTCAATCAAAAGCTTTAGCATAGTACTTTCAAACCTATCAATAGTTTGAGGCTTTTTTCATAAACTTGATTCACTGCCAAGATATTTGCATCGCATGGAAGCTTGCTATGTAACATAGCATGTCTTCATGTGATACTATGGACCATTTTTCAAGGTCCCTACCTTGGAAAATAGACCTATTGCATCGCATCTTGGCCTGCTATGTGACATAGCATGCCTCTATGCGATGCAATTTTCTTGGCAGTGATTTTGTGAGTCTAAAATTTGCCAAAAAAAAAAAAAAAAAAAAAAAAAAATGAAACATGTCAATTGCATATATGTGAAAGGCTTCTTGGAGATCACATTTTATGTTCTTTATCATGACAAAACATGAGCCAAAAGTGGGGAGAGTGGGATAGATTGTTGATAAAATTGCAAAATTCTGTCAAAATAATTCCATGGGTTGGGAGTTGAGTTGTCTATCAAAGGTGATGATGTAGTTGAACCATTGGGACCAAATAAAAAGCTATATGTGGATCCTTTGAGATGAGCTTGCAATATATCCAAACTAGAAAATTCAGATGGGATCCAGGATGCATTTACAGAAAATGTTAGGGTACTGGCTGTGTCTACCTGTGGAGTCACAGCTGAAAATCAGCATAATTAGTCATAAAGCATAGGAAAGTGAAAAAAAGAAGAAGAAGAAGAAGATTAGCTTGCATTTTGATTATTTTTCTGGGTCTTTTGTTGAGATTCTGGAAATTACAGGTAAGGGGCAGTGGTCCAAATTTTTTTTTTTGTACAATGCTAGCACTCAAGGAATATAGCAGTGATTACAGATTCAATAGCAGCCCACTTCTTTTCTGAATTCCAGCCACTTTTGAGCCTACTCCTTGGCATTCAAGGTTTTAAGTATAAGGTCAACTTCTGCATTGGGTCCCAGGTTCACATCTTTCACATCTTTTTTGGCAAGCTGATAATTGAGACTATCAAAAAAAAAAAAACAAATGACATTGTCTGGCACATTGGTTTGGCTAGGTCCCTCTTGAGATATGTCTGGTTGAGATTGATGAGGTTGAATAAAATATAATCTGAGGTATCAAAAAATTGAAAGAGAGCTGAAGCCTCTTCTTGAGGAATATTGGTGACAGTAACTTCTGAGGGATGGGATGGTTCAGGTTTTTAGCCCCCATCTATGGTCCTTTTGAGTACCATGCTACAGTGGTGATTTTATAAGTTCAGTCAAAGGTCTCCCATGTGATATGTAAAGATCAACTGGGGGGTTGTGGTCTAAAGTAGGTGCTAGTATTGGCTCCAAGTCAAGTGATTCAAGCACTGTCCATTTCAATATGAGTTGGGTCAAGGGAACTCAAGAGAGGGTGTGAGGAAGAACAAACTGATCAACAAGCAGAGACAAGCAGCAGCCTATACATACCAGTCATTGATTGCAGCATTTCTGACCTCAGCAGTTACACCTGATGCTAAAGTCATGGCTACAGTGCATGTGTTAGTGGCAGGTGTGTATAGTGTAGGATCATGAGTTTAATTTTTGAACCTGGGAGATTTTGGGGCAGGGATAGAGTAAGACAGTAAGAGAGAGCAAGCTTGAGCAAGACCTTCATTTCACTATGTAAGGTAGTCATACAGTTTCATCCATATGACTACTGTTGGTAGTTTTCTAAAGTTTCCAGAGGTGAGATTGTTTAGGTTTAGCCTAAAAATGTGTGTGAAGTCAGGTCTGTACCACACTGTACAAGGGGTAGAGCTTTCTTTGCAGACACAAGCAAGCTAAGCTGCCCAACAGGTTTTTCTGGCTGCAGTGGCCTCTCTCAACCTAGCACCACCTGGACTACCCCCAACTCCTTCCACTCTCCACCATCCAGTCCACCATCCATGCCAACCTCTACCTTCTCAATACTGCTCACCCCTGGGACCCTTCCTCCTCACTTGCCCATCTGAAACCTTTGCTGACCAGCCCCCCTCAATTTTTCAGCTGGACAAAGCTGGTGGGGAGTTCAGCTTGCTTGTGTCAGTGAGGGCTGCTCTACCCTTTGTATAGTGCAGTACAGATCTACTTTCCAACACATCCTTAGGCTAAACCTAAAGAATTTGTCTTTCTGAAAGACCAGGGGAGGGAAATCAGTTCTGAGACTGGTTGTACAGCTATTTTGAAAACAACTGTTCTACCTATGGATGTTTTTTTTTTCTTCTTTTTTTTGAAGTATCCATTGGTATTATACATTCTCAACTTGATTTGAATCAAGTAAAAACCTACTGTGCACTTACACATCAATGATATTCCTCACTTGTAGAACTCTACCTCATCAGCATGCCTCCACCCACATCCAAATAAAATTCCCCATCACCTCTCAAGTGTCACTTCTCACCACCCTTCAGATACTCACCAATGCCTAGATACAGTGCCAAGGTGAAGGTATAGGCCATCACTTTTTTGTGTGAAGGCCTGACACAAGCAGCTGTGAACTAACATCTGTGATCTGCAGTATGTCTGTCAGCCCTGAGGACTAACTGGTAGTCCCACAGGCTAGAAAACAAGATGATTACAAATAGTAACCATATGTAATCCAATAAAAGAACACATGTAAAACCAAAATGTACAGGAATAAAGTAACACTGTACAGATGTAACATATCAAGTTACATATGTTAGAAACATGTAACATAGAAGGTTACATATGATGAACATAGGTAATGTATCAAGTACATATGTAACAATAAATAATGACAACTCAGGCTCAGTGTCAAGAGCCATTCACAGGTACAGTTACAGTAAGGCCTATGTATTGGTCCTTGTAACTAGTACAAGAACCACAACTTGGCCCAACATGACCAGAACTAAATAGCTGGACTATGATATCCTTGTATTGAGGGATCAAAGGAAGAACAGGTATATAAATCCAGCCACCTTGAGCAAGAAGCTCTTTTGTTCCCTCAACCTTTTTACCACACACCAAATCAAATAACACACAATTGAGGATATCTCTTATAGAATATCTGCTCAAGAGTGTACCATTCATTAGGTGAAAAAGTAACCAGGCCAGGCTAGTAGCAGCCTTTCTTGCTATAACCTTCACTAGTTGGGAACTAGCTGTGAAGTA
>MU167350.1:27889-44970 GCA_015951145.1 Cronartium quercuum f. sp. fusiforme G11
GCACCTAATCCTACTGACACTGCATCGCATATCTTGGGGTGATAGAACATCAGATAGGCCCATCCGATACAAATATCTTGGCAGTGAGTCTAATTTTTTTCTCCCTGGGAAAAGTCTTAGCTTTAGCAATCTTGGTGCTAAAGGGAATGTGGACCCCTTTCAAGAAACTGGTGCTGGTAGTACTGAGGATCCCCCAAGTACTGACTGCAGCTAGTTGACCCCAAGGATGAGGATTTGAAGGACTGGGTCTGGGAATTGGTATTAATGCTCAGGGATCAGAGTTACAGTTAGGCACTAGTAACACTCCACTCTGATCCAATTTTACAAGCCAGGGTTCTCTTTTCCTCCTTGGGTGATTCTTTAGCTCTAACCCTTGTGAGTCCTCACAGAAAAGGGTATTCAAGGAGCAAGGTCTACCAGCCTTTGGGTGAACCCTCTATTCTACACCTAGATCACCAGGCACTATTGAGCAGATGACTTGATTTACAAGTATCCTCAATGTTGTGCCATGTGTGCTGTTTTAGGTGTTGTGGTAAAAGGTTGAGGGAATGGACCAACTCCTGGCCTGAAGGGAGAGTTTATGTATTCTGTTCTCAGGCCTGTCCCTCACTATTAGGCTAATGGCCTACTTGGGGTTGCTTGTGTTGCCAACTCTTGGTCAACTTGTGGTTGCTTGAGTTGCCATGGAAACTCTTGGTCAACTTGTGGTTGAGTACTTATTACAGTGTTGCATATCCAATCCTGTTGTAAGTACATACTGAAGGCTCTTGATACTGAGCCTGCACTGTGATTACCTGTTGATAGAGGTATTTAATGTCATTTCACTTATTATGTTTACATATGTACTTTTGTTAGTGCTATATGTAATCTTATATTACACTGGTTTCTACATGTGTACCATTACAGTACCATGTGTGATTGGTCTTTTGACAGTTTGTAGGACTGCTGAGCATTCCTCAGGGCTGACACCTAAAAATGAAAGCATGGGAAGCAATGTGAGCAAGGTGGTAGTAGGTTTGATAGTGAGCAGTATGGTGCTCATGATCTGTGGACTTAGAGTGAAATATGCATGAGTCTGTAAGAATTGGAAAGTACATGAAATAAAGATGTGTGAGTGTATCAGGTTTGTGTGGTAGATAAAGACGGTCAAGGTTTTCAAGAGGGACAAAATTGTTTTAGGTGTTTACTCACAGTCTCTTTTCACAGATGAAGGAAAAGAGACTGGGAGTGGGGAAGAGTTGGGGGGTATATGGAGATTTTTCAGTGAGCTATTGGATGATGCTAGTGTTGGTGTGTTTCTTTATTGTGTTGTCAATCTGAATGGAGCATTAGATGTCTCATTTCAGGAAGGTAGCTATCAGTTGAGGTGTAGAAAAAATGAGTGTGCTTACATGATGTATCACCACAGTTTTGGGGAGCTTTTGAGTAGAATCCATGAGCACTACCATACCACCCATCACCTAGGTAGTCATGAGTGTCTGTAGCCTAGTGGTCAAAGGTAGCACTCTAGTATGTGTCTTGGGTATCATGCTGAGGTTGTGGGTTTGAATCCCACCAGACACATAGTGATGTTTCACAGTCTCTACACTATCTTGGTGAGGCTTTTGTAGAGTTCTGCAGATACTATCTGGCACATGTCTTTTTTGGAGAGTAAGTCCTCAGCACCTATTGTAAATTGCTGATTGAGCTTTTGCAAGTTTAGTTACCAAACATGAATCCATATCCATTGGCATTATTGGATTTAATTATTGATAATGCTTGAATTCATCATGGAGGGAGAATTGAGGAGTTTTGCAAAGAGTATGGATGACTCTTGATCTATCTTCCACTTTACTCACCCAATTTCACTTGGATTGAGAAGGCTTTCAATTCTCTGAAGGCTTAATTTATTTGAACCCAGTACTTACAGATTTTATTGGCAGATGAAATGATGGAAGCAATTATAGAAGGGTTACAATTTATATTCACCAGAAAATTGATTGTTCCACTTTTTAAGGTGGAAGGTACTTTGTAGTCACTGTACCACCCACACAGTGCTGTTTATAATTTTACATCTTTGCAAACCGAGATAATCATTATGATTCTTCCTCTTCTTTTTTCTCTTTAATCAGGGAAAAGTGTTCAATTAGAACATGAATATCACTATATATTGAGCAACCATCACATTCAAGCCCAGTACAATGTCAGCTGCCAAGATAGGGCTTATGGAGACATTTTTTACATAGTCCAAAAAATAAAAGCATGGTGAACCACTTTCCACCTATCAAGACATAGGACTACTGGAGAAATTCTAATTTGCTTCAAACACTGGTGAGATGGAGACAACACTTGATTAGAACAACTTGGTCCATTCTGCTTTCTGCAATGAGGCACTGACCTGGTACAGGGGATCAGCAGGTTTTAGTGAGAAAGCAAAAAGAGGGATTGTGAGATTTTGATCTAAGGACTATTTCTGGTTGATTCAGAATCAAAACATTCTTGAGAGCTGTCATCATACATATAGGACAAAGAGAAAGAAAGAGTCTTCAGAAAGAAATAGAGAGGGGAAGACAAAAATGGGGAGGTATGCACTTCTCTTTCCAAAGATGGGGAAAGAGAAATGTGTCTGTGTGCTTGGCTCCTTTTAACATTCTTTTCTTGAAACTAGTCAAAACATTTGTTATGGTTAAATTTTCTTGCTAATTCCTTCTTTCTGTTTTGGTTTCACTCCCCATTGTTACTATGGTAGTTTCCTCCTCACTCTTTGTTTCCTCCCATTTCTCTTGCATGTTTTATCCCCTGGGGAAAAATGTTTCTTCTGTTGATTGAACATTGACACTACTGATTTCTATAATTGAGTGCACTGCATCAGGTGGTGAGACCTGAACTAACACCTTGAATTATTTGAGGACTGGTGTGCTCAAAGGAAAGTAGTCACAAATTGAAACTGACATTTTTGTTCAACAATTTGTAGCAGCTGCAAACACAGATATGAAATGAAATGCAACCAATTCATTTTGGGAAGGAAATGAACACATCTTAAGAGATTTTGATATCCTACTCTCATATTCATCTAGGCCAGCACTTATCACTCAATTATCAGCTAAATCACCACATTTTATCTACAGCATATACAAAAAGAAATCAAACATTAACCAGAGTCTCCCATCTCTTTTTTTTTGTTTTTGATATTTTGAATAAACTTTTTTTCCAAAAACATTTATGAAAGCTTAACTGTGTCCAATTTCTTCAGGTGCAATTGTTTTCATTGAGAAATCAATGATTTGATAAGATTTATCATTCTTGATAGGTGAGAGATTTAAATTTTCTAGATTGTTGTTGTTTGTTATTATTATTAATCACTTTGAATTGATTTGGAAGTTGGTTGTTTGATTGAAGATGTTCTATTGGACTTGAATGATATTAATCATATTTTTGATTATGAATGTCTTGTTTGTCAAGATTCAATTGACTCATTATGCTTTTACACACACCCCAACCCAAATATGCTACTATTGTAAATCCCCCTTGGCTTTCATTCAAATAGTCAAGGTTTCCTTACCTGTCTCCTTTCCTCATCTGAAAGGAGATGATAAGCCTAACTCATTCCTTTCCTTTTTTTCTTATCTCCACTTATCAACAAATTGTTATGCTCACAAATCTCCCATCTATTCCACATTTCTTTTTCTCTTGTCTAGAACTTTGTCACCAATTCTTGGATCCAAATTCTTTGTTTGTTTGTTTGATCAAAAATTACCTAGGTATATATGTTTCTCTGTGATATGCCCATCTGAAAGGAGATGAACTTTGTCACCAGTCTTGAATCCAAATTCATTGTTTGTTTGTTTGATCAAAACTAACCTAGGTAACTGGGTTCCAAAAGCACTGCCAAGATATTTGTATCGGATGGGCCTATCCGATGTTCTATCACCCCAAGATATGCGATGCAGTGTCAGTAGGATTAGGTGCGATGGAATTATTATCGGTATCTAATGCTCTGACACCATATTGCAGTGTAATTCCATCGCACCTAATCCTACTGACACTGCATCGCATATCTCGGGGTGATAGAACATCGGATAGGCCCATCCGATACAAATATCTTGGCAGTGAAGTTTCACATTTTTTAAGTGAGAAAGAAAGGTCAATAGTTGATCTTGAAAAGTCTAGACCCTAGGGTAAGGGGAGGTGATGGCCCCTGAAATCAAGGTTCACCTCAATTGAAACAATCAGCAAGAGAGAAGCTCTGAATTCAACTCAAAGTCTAGAATTCAAACAAAGAGAAGCTCTTGTCACACAGTTTTCAAGTGCCCACTTTTCCCTTTTGCCCTGATCCTCAAAACTATGACCTGTAAGCATGTGGTAAAATTAGGCTGCCACATCATCAGTATTTCACTACTGTAAATCAGCTTGAATTTGTTTCAATGCAGGTAAACATTTACAAAATCTAAGTGTAAAATGAATAAAGGACCATTCAATCTGAAATAAATATATATATATAGAGAGAGAGAGTACTCATCTTAAACTTGACCCAAATCCATCAAAGGTCTTCTGACAAAGAGAGGAAACATGAGCAGTGATTTTCCTTTTCAAAAACTTCAAATGCCTTCATGAGTTCTTTGATGTCTGCAAAATGAGTTTGGTCTTCAGAATTAAAAATTACCATAGCTTGTTTGTGAAAATGAAAAGGTTCAAGTGCAGCAGGGGCTGAAAACATTTTCCAGAGTGGCAGATGAGCCTGAGAATATGGATATCTGAAATCACAGGAGTTCTGCTTCTTGCATGTTGAAATAGTCATTGAAATCCATTTCCAGTCTGATTGTCCCATTGGCAGTATCAAATTTCTCACACCTGGAACTTCATTGACCTAAACCAGCAACAAAGTCACCACCAGCATATTTGCATTTCATGTAGTTATTCTATATGACATAGCATGTCTCAATGCAATGCAATAGATCAATTCTCCAAGGTAGGAGCCTTGGAAATTGGTCTATAGCATTGCATGGAGAAATGCTATGTCACCTAGCATACCTCCATGCAATGCAAATATGTTGGAAATGAATGAGCACTCTGTGAGTCAGCCATAAGAGAATTGATGAGTATCTAATTATCATATGCATCCTTTGTCAAATCCAAAGTCTTAGTGATGATGAAAAGACTTTGAGAGAAATAGAAATAAATGAAATAACCTGACCTGTGAGTCAGCCAGAAGAGCATTGATGAGTATCTAATTATTATATGCATCCTTTGTTGAATCCAAAATCCAAGTAATGAAGAGAAAACTTTGGATCTGACAGGCTGATTCACCAGGTATATCAACAACAAGAGAATTCTGGGTATCATCATGTTAGGTTGTGTGAAAGATGAATTAGAGACATTTCATGAGAAATATAATAGAAAGGAACATGTCAGGGAAAAATTGAACATGTATTGAAACACAAGATGTAACACACTCACCACAAAAAAAAAAAAAAAAAAAAACATAACATCCTCAGCCCAGGTCCCCAACATATTTGTATCCAACTTTCTCAGTTGATCCATGTTTTCTGGCATTACTACCTGGATTATCCTTTCACCATCAACTGTAATCTTGGTAAATTTGGTGGTAAGTTCTTGCAGCTTCTTCCAAATGCACACTTTGTGGCAGTCATCATCATTCTCAACTGTTATGATATATATAGTGTCATGCACTGCCAAGATATTTGTATCGGATGGGCCTATCCGATGTTCTATCACCCCGAGATATGCGATGCAGCGTCAGTAGGATTAGGTGCGATGGAATTACACTGCAATATGGTGTCAGAGCATTAGATACCGATAGTAATTCCATCGCACCTAATCCTACTGACACTGCATCGCATATCTTGGGGTGATAGAACATCGGATAGGCCCATCCGATACAAATATCTTGGCAGTGCGATAGTAATTCCATCGCACCTAATCCTACTGACACTGCATCACATATCTTGGGGTGATAGAACATCGGATAGGCCCATCCGATACAAATATCTTGGCAGTGATGGCCTTCTGTCAATCTTACCTTAAGTAGTCATGTAGTTAATCAAGTTTGAGCCTATAAAAGATATGGGATCTGGGGGTATCAGGTCAGTACAAAGTGGCTCAAAGGCTTCAATGCCCAAGGTGAGATGATAGTGCTAGACAGACCTGTGCAACATGCAACAGGGACCAGAAAAGACAAGTTGATGTAGGAAAGTTTAAAAGAGTTCTAGTGAGATAGTGAGAAAAGAAAAGGTTAGATAATTCAGACAGAGACTATTGAGTGTAGCAAAAAGACACATACAGATTCCTTTGAGCTGGAAAACTCATTCCCAAGTCAGGACTCAAGCCATATGGCTTATTCCCAGTATGCCATCCCTGAAGCCTCATAAGGACTTATTCCCTGTACAAGCAAACTCAAGTCTTGAGGACTTATTCCCAGCACCTCACACACATCCCCTAATAAACAGAAAAAGAAAAGAGAGAGAGAGAGCCTGAAGTCCTTGAGAGTAAGTTATACCAACAAGTCATTATCTTTTATTCAGTACTTTGAGGCTGAAGACCAAGATTCAAGTTATGTTCATGAAGAATCAAGGTAGTGTCAGATTTCATTCAAGAAGATGTCACTGGAAAAAAGTTTTTACACTTGATTTCTGGAAGAAGCTTTATGAAGCTTGAGAGAGAAAAAGTTCCTGTGCTTTCAGAGTGTTTTGGGAATACATTTTTAGCTTTGAGGTTGGAAATAAGTCTCTGTACTTGCTGTGCTGGGAATGAGCTGAGTGCTTGAGCATGTTTTATTTATGCATTTACAGAAACAAGTCACAACTGACTCAAGATGTCTTCATAAATAACTATCATTCCTTGCATGTTCAGTATCTTTCCTCATCAGAGATAATCTGTAAGTGCTTTTGTCTACTTCCTTCATTCATAGCTGTGTTCCAATTTCTCTTTTTTAGTACCGTTTACTGCTTTACCTGTACTCTCACCTCTCACCTTTTTCCAATCCCTATTGCTTGTTGCACAGGTTGGCCATTTTCTGCTCTTCATAGCCTTTTTAACTCTTCAAGTTCTTAGCCCTTGAGAGTGCTGTTATACTGACACCTGATACCCCATGCTGTCCTCTCGTTTAACAAGACTGTTTAATCTCTCATCAACCTCCTGTGGGGTAAAAAAACAAATGATCAGTCAGCTGCTTTCCCTAATCATTCTCAAATTCCTGGGACTGGAAACCACCTGGTGTGAAATCTGTCACATGAACCACTTTGCATCAGATCTGGTCCAGTCATTCAATATTTTCAACTACCTTTTGGGCCTTTGAATTTGCTGATTAGTTAAGTTATTGACCTCAATTCCACAAAAAAAAAAAAAAGAAAAAAAAGGTAAATGGGTTCACATTGAACTCCTTTGCCCTTTTAACCTTGGTATTCTCCTGAATTAAATCCAACTACCTACTTTGTTTAGGGTCAATGAGACACTCATGGATAAAACATTCATATGCTGAATCATTCAGTCATGATTTCATAATTGTCTTTCTTGAAAAATCCCTTTTGGGACTGAATCAAACCAGTGATGCAAAGTTCATTTAGCAAGAGTGCTTCCAGAAGCCCTCCAGAGTAGTTTTTGTTGTGTTGGGTGTATCAAGTGAAGACTAAAGACCAGAAATCTGCCAAACTTTTGTCATTTGTGACCAAGAGCTGGACATCCCACTTGTAATCATTCTTGAATGTAGTATAGCTGAGCACTATTGGATTTGAAGGCCTCTTTGTCTTCAACTTCTGCTTGTAAGTTTTTTTGACTCAATTGATTTTTGTTGAAAGCACTATTGGGTGTATGTACCTCCATGTAAACCTTGAATGTGAACTTTTATTTATTTATTTTCATCTGAATGCAGCTGATCTATCAGAGAAAGCTCTGTAGCAGAATGAGTCAGATGTATCAAACCAATGAACCTTGATGAAGAATCAAGCTGATGACATACCCCTCTCATCACTTTCAAAATCATTGTCCAAATCAGTGGACAGAGATGAAGACAAAGATGGTAAGAATCATGATTTAATATCTTTGTTCAGATTAGCCAATCAAAGACAAAGATATGACGATCTCAAAATTGTTAACAAAGGTGAGGTCATCATGTGTGTCAAAACATTGGTTAATCTGGTTTGATTTAAGCCTTATCCCTGTAGAATAAATGTCGAATTCGCTTGATACAAGCTTCAAGCCGCTGGAAACAAGTTGTGCCTTTTGAATGAGCCTTCCGCCGGCGGAAAAAAAAAACCAAAGACAAATTCAATCAAGTTCAATTACTTTGAGAATGCTTATTGAACCTCAATATCAAAGATTATCATTGGTCAACCACTCGCTCTATTCGCAGATTGACAACGATTTTACACTCGCTTCCTCTCGAATTATCCTTGCGATCAGTCTAGTAGACAAACTTCTTGAAATGAGAACTCAGCTCGATTTTAACTTTTTCTTTTCAAACAAAACGAAAAAAGCCCCTCTATGTCCTTTGTAGAGACGAAAAGCTATAACTGGTGTCACATGAACACATTTCTGATCAATTAGAACACACATGGTCTCTCCTGCTTTTTTTTGTTTCCTTTTTTGGTGATCTGAAGTAACATTATATAACGAAAACTTTCTAAAACGTTTAGGCACATGCACTTTATAGTTGTTGTTGATTTTTCGGATCAGAATATATAGGTGCAAATGAAGTCATGAAATCATTCAGGAAGAGTAAAACCAGACCCATGTGATAGACACCAAATACCAGATTTTTATGCGAGTTTAAAAAGAAACCTTCATTCGGCTTTACCTTTGCCTTTCGATCGATTACCGTTAATCTTCGAGATAATAATGTTTGAAGCACTAATTGGGTTCCTCTTCCTCCTTGCCCTTAACTCACTTAAGGCAGTTCGACCACTTAAGATAAGTGGTAAGCTAAGGAAAAAAGCGATAGGTAGGTACTGATATAATCGGAGTGAGGACCAATAAGTGAGGATTAAAATTTCTTGAGAAGCGATTGTAGCTAAGAAGATGATAGTCGAAGGAGAGGTGGATCCGATGATCTTGAATCCTGGTGTCGAGCAGTTTGCTAATGTGGACCACTTGGTGAAAGAAACAACTGTTGTAAGCGTTTTTTTTTTCTTTTTTTTTTTAAAAAAAAAATCCAGAGTCGAAAGCAGAGGGAATGATGTTAATGGAAGTTCAGACTTACAGCTGACAGTAGAATTAGCCAGGGTGAGAGAGCGATGATGGTAAAAGCCAAGCTAAAGATAGGATTGATAGGTTTACGTGGTGCACGGAATGTCCACTCAAGAGGTGGCTGGGCTGCATATTTTTCTAATTCCAAGTTGGATGGCGCTAAGAATAGGAGGTCAGCAAACAATATCAAAATGGAAAACAAAATCTACAATTGAAGTAACAACTTACGTAACCCATCTTTTGTATCCCAATAGGGGTAAGGTAGTACCATACTAGGTGCCAATTTGAGCGTTGCAAGCTCTTGTCGTAGCGGTTTGTGGGAAGTCGACTGGTCGGCAATTAAAAGCTCTAATTTGATGTTTTCACCCAAGCTAAAAAAATCTGTGGGAGCTCGTGCCATATCCTGTATACATTCAACACGATACACAGTGAATAATCAACGACAAAGAGGTCCTTTGTTTGTTTTTGTTTCGCAGAGGACTAACCAATTCCCATTTAGCTTTATTCGCCCCTCTAACTTTAACGACTGCCGTCCAGTGTAAATTTGTCTTGAGGCCAGTAGCCAAAAGATGAACTTGATGGGGAGCAATTCCTTTAGATTCTTTTTCATTCGAAGGACTTGCAAGGATCTGAAAGCTAAGTTTAAGTGTGTTCTCAGGACTGAGAGACAAAGTTTTAACCGAACGAGTGCCAGTTGCTGAGACCCTAATTATCATTACATTCAAGATGTCATTCATGAGTTTTGATCCTACGTTATATAGTCAAGTGATCAGATTGTTATATGAAGACAAATTGGGACTAACTCTAAGGTCTCTATGCTGATTCCACTGCTGTCGACAACTGCTAATTGACCATCCTTGATCACGAAATCGGCTGAAACAAGTGCGCTGGACGCGGCCAAGAAAAGAAACCAGCTTGAACTTATGCCAAAGCGTGTACGCATATTTGATATGGATCGAAGGTTGATAGATAAATGTGCGATGTGAACCAGAATGTTGATTTGATTCGTCCTTTCCTTTTGGTCTCGGTCTCGTTTGGAGTGAGCTGAGAGTGATGAAGCGTGGAGCGTTCGTTACAGAGATTTAAAAGTTACACAACATCTTCACGCGCTACAAGCATATCTCTGTATTCATTTCCAGCCTTCTTCGACAATTTCCCACCTCACTGCGTGCGTGACACGCTCAAGGTCTGTCATGACTCATACCTCTGTATGGAGTTTGTTACCTAATATTATTTGGCAAAGAAACTTAATGTACCTTGTACGAGCTTCATATTCTGGCAGGAATAAACCCAAATCATAGTATAACATTCCCAACTTGAATTGTTGCGAAATACCACATACAAAAAGGACATGTATGTATCAATAGCCAAAGGAAAATGTAGGGTGAGAACTACAAATAATGAAGTGGAATATGAATGAAGCAAATAGAGCCAAAGTATGTTACAAAGATCATTCTACAGGGTAAACAGAAACGCTGGATCTCGATCACCAATAGGAGCTTTTGTTTTATTTTCATTCAATTGTATATAATAATTCTCTACCAAATAAGCTCTAGCACCAGCTTTTCGTGCTTTGTTTTCCCACCAGCAGTAAAACACGTTACAAGCTGTCAAAGTCCAAGAAAGGCAGGCGAACCCTAAACAAATGGTGTGCCCTTTCACAAATCGAGGAGCTTGTTCAGAAGTATACAAGAAGGGCGCCAAGAAACCAGCACCATTACAAATCTATTTGACGATTGCAAACAGTCAGTATAGTAAGAGAAAAAAAAAATGGTAAAGAACTATCATGGTAAGAGCCTACCATGATTTGAAGTGCGGTGGCGGTGGCTCGCTTGGTCATACCGCTTGTGTTATTGGCCAAAAGGGTAAACAAGCAAGGTGCAGTTGGGAACATACCCCCTGCAATAAAAAATACGCCGGCGTAGCGGACCGTCGGGCTTTCAGTGATGCTTGCCATCACGTCTGGAATGTCAAGCAGTTAGAATCGGTAATACGGGTCGCTTTAGTCTTTGCAGACGGAGACAGTGCTCCTGTTTCTAATTGGTACTCACACCCTACAAC
Organism: Cronartium quercuum f. sp. fusiforme G11; assembly: GCA_015951145.1. Lineage (NCBI taxonomy): Eukaryota > Fungi > Basidiomycota > Pucciniomycetes > Pucciniales > Coleosporiaceae > Cronartium > Cronartium quercuum. Next base: position 39,131 of record MU167350.1, read on the forward strand.
TGTGAATGGAATCAAGGTGAGTGCAAGAGGCCCACGCACATTCCACTTATCAGCGATGAAGGAGACCATGACGACCAACAATGATGCTGGAATGTATGGGTATGCGGAAAGGAGCTGTGAATGGACGCGATCGTGTCCCATCTCTTTGATCACTGAAAAAAAACATGTTTCAGGCAAACCAGCCAAAAAAAAAAATGTCTGATCCTGACCCGTTCAAAGGTGCCAGGTCAGGAACCCAAAATACTCACATGTTGGTCTGTTCAATAGGAAAGGAAAATAGATATGGAACCTTGTTAGCAGCCACATCACCAGTATTTTACAGTTTCCAATCAACGGTAAGGGTACCAATCTGGCTGTTTGATCAGATGAGGGACGTACAAGAAGAAGCTATAAGAGTAAATCGCAACTGCCGAGCACATCGCGGCAAATCCCGTCATCCAAGCTTGGGGCTCGATGAGTCCTCGGAATACCTCCCCGCGCTCGAAACATTCAACCTCATGGCTTTCGAAAGATGTAGCAGCGTGAAGCTCCGTTGTGGATGAGTTTTCAAGATTTTCGGAGCCTTTCGTCGGCTTCGCTTCTACAGCCTTTTTTTCACAGTCAATTCGTTCGGATTGGCTCCACGAACTGTAGTCGAATGTCAATCGTTTTTCTAGTGGGATTAGATGGTAAGAAGAGGATCAGTATCTGGGAAGCGATCCAAACGACAGATTGAGGAACGCGTATTTTCACCTGCGAAATATTTTTCAGCTGGGCTCAAAAAGCTTGCAGATGCAAGACTGGGAAAAAGCGCAAACCGCGCACAAATTGCGACGCAGAGCGTCGCAAGGCCCTCTTCGATTTAAATTATACACAAATTAGTCAAGGAGGAGCGTTGAAACTAAGAAAGAAAGGACGAGGGGGGGAGGGGTAATTACCAATCACAAAGATCCACCTATGAATTCATCAAAACATTCATGCTCAAAATTAGCACAAGTGAAATATGCTTATATAACGTTTGTCACTTACGACCACGATGCCTTTCCACCGATACCATCCATCCTCTCGATAGCATACGCCAACAAACCACCAAAAGCACCACTCAAGGTACCACAAGCAAAGAAGAAACCAACTCGCAACTGTAATTCATCTTTTCTATATAAGGTTGAAAGATGGAGAATCTGAGAAATTCGGTATACACCCTTCTTTGAGCATTATGTTTGACAAATTGATTCGCCCTGTAATCCACTGTAGTTTAATGCTTACAATTCCAGGTAACAGTCCACCCTCAAAAAAACCTAAAGAATTGCATATAATATATATATAAATGTGTCAATAGAATTGCTACTTAAGAGGATGATGTCTCAAGACGTACCTAATAATAAGCGAAGACCAATAAGGGATGCATAGTTTGGGACAAATCCTGCGCTTATTGTGATGATACCTTTACATTTCACAAGTGTGATGCAAGTATCAATTGGCCGTCCAGATAAGAAAAAAAAAAGGAAAATTAAATTGAAATAAAAATAGGATATCAGCCATCATCACACCGCCGTCTTGATTAAATTCACAAATCTGAATGTTTATATATATATATGAATTTCTGAGGAATAAAAACAATTGCTTACCCCAACCAAAGACCAATAATGGTAGCCAGGTCTATTAGGATGTAAAGGCGACCGAACATATAAGATTTTCTAAAGATCATCACTCTAAACTGATGAGGGTCAGATAGGGAGGTTCTTACCTTTGGCCCAAATCTTCTCAAGAGATGATTGGAGGGTATCTCGACTAAGATATAGGTGATATAACTGATATGATCCAATTTGTCATCAGTTTCTCAAATAATGATTTTAATCCAAAGCACCACGCAAATTACTCAAGGTAAACTAAGGAGAAACTACTCACAAGACAGCGAGACAGATATTGAATCGTAGTCCAGTTAATTCAAGGTCCTTTCCAAGGCCTGCAACCTGAATATCCCCAAATATCAATCAATAGGATGTCTCTTTGTTTTTTCTCGTGTGTTTTTCTATTCTTCGCTCGAAAGCAACCGAACTAGGCGAGTATGATCCTGAAGCTTGAATGAGTTTCGTACCTTGGCATTTCCGATATTACTTCTGTCAACTTTAAGTTTAAGCCCCCCATGAAAAAAGATAAGTTTATTAAATACCTTAAATCTATTTCCTAGAAACACACAGGACTAATTTAATGAGAGCTCAAACTTACTGAAACATGCTAGATACAATAATGAGACGCTAGGAAGAACCCGCCAATCGATCTTACGCACTATTTTCCGGCGCATCAGTTCGTGTTCGGGGTTACGCTAGAAGACAAAATGGGAAAGAGAAGGAATTAAAACTAATATCTGGTGAGATTGACCTTGTTTCGCAAAAATGAAAGAGAAAAAAAAAGAATTGGGGGGAATTTTTTTAAAAACTTCGAAACAGAAAGTTAACAAACCGGGTCATGAATTGGATGGCGAGGTGACAATGACATGTTAAGCTTTTGAAAGTGAGGAAAATTGTAATGTGGTGGCGAGTTACTTTGACCGTCGTTCGAGCAGAAATCAAACGGAGACAGAATGGACTACCAAGCTCAGGCTGGCGGTTCCAGCTTATTGAAATAGAACTATTTGGGGTTCTACTTATCTCTCATGGTTGTATTAATAGTTTTAAGAACAGAAGATCTTTCACTTGAAGTAATGGAAGGGAATGTGAACTAGCAGTCTGTCCATCTGTATTTTTAGATTGCCAATTGTACTGCTAATTTAATCGAACCTTTTTTATATATTTTTTTTCGAAATCAAGAAAAAAATGTAATCTATTGATCTGGTAAGTCACAAAACTACTGAAGCCAAAGACGAGATAAAGCTCTGAGATTGCGTAGATAGTCCTTCAGAGGGACACGATTCGGCTGGAAGTACATTCTTCCACTGCTGAAATTACATACTCAGAAAAAATTAATCCAGCGGAAGAGAATTGATATGGTTCATTTTGACTTTTTTTTTTTTTTTTTTTTTTTTTTTTTCTGAGAAACTTTGATGTAGGTTAAATTTGGGCACGACTGATGCGTGCTCCGCATGCATTTGACGCCGAAGAATTCATTACGGTCTCAGTACCACCACTGATTCATACAGCCAACCTGTCCCAGCTTACTTAATCACTGCAGTCCCACGTTCGTGACATCCTCCATTCAATCACACTCAATACCCTATACCGTGCAGATCGGTCCCGGTTGGACCGAATTTTGAGATCACCCTACAAGCATCATGAGATAGTTTTAAAGGCTTATCAGCGGTGCTTGAGCATCGGTCGGAAACTTGCGAACTAGTTTGCAACCGTTCGGCAGCAAATAAAAAACATTGATGGTGGCTTTTGCTATGCTGCATGAAGAGCTTCTTGTAATGGTTAACGTTGTAATTCTTACGAATATCTACGAAGACTTTGGAAGTTGGTACACAACTTCTAATCGTCTTAGTTCTTTACGTCAAAAGAATTATAATATGCACGAGAGAGAGAAACAAAAAAATTAAGTAGACGAAGAAGAAGATCTTCATCATTGTACAAGTTTGATATTTAAATGAGACAAAACTAAATCAAGAACAGAATCTCAAGGAACTATATATTTGGGCTGAGACGCGTTCCAGGTTAGGTGACGCGTATCAGGCACGCCAGGCGGAACATGACAAATTATGCCCAATAGGGGGGGGGGGGACCAAGGGAGCTAACGGTAAGGCGTCGAGGACTTAGGCGGGGAAAGCGCAGGCTCGCCGGCAGTAAAAGCGAGATCTACCCGAGTATTGTCGCCAAAAACATCCGAAGGCGGGCGAAGCGCCGACCAAGGCGTCTCGTGGTAAAGTTGGATGTAGCGGTCCAAACCACGCAATATAAGGTGAAGCAGAACCCACGTGTCGCTCTCCGCACTCTGAAGGTTTCCCTGTAAGAAGTATTCGTGGCGCGGGAGGGGAGCTGTCCTGAACGGGCATTGGGAGAGAAATGTCAGCCCTGAGGAATGTATAACAGTCCCACAGACTGAAAAAAGATTTGTACATACTCATGACTCCGTAAGTACATACATTTGGGACAGGTCTGAACAATGGGTTACAGGGGGGCATGGAGAAATGAAAACCTTCTCAAGTCTTCCAACCTGACTGTCTTCCCAAATTGGGAAACCCATAATCCATGGATAAAGGGGGGGCATGGGGTTAAAATGCTATGGAATGACGGAGTTATGACTGTCTTTGGTAACTAGGAGGGATGAGATAGCTGACAAGGCAGCCAAGCGCGCGGCGAAGGCGGACGGTAGGAAAACTACTCTCCCAAGGAGCTTTGCCAACCTCTTGCAAGCTACTTGGCAAGCGCTACGCATTCCCTCATCGGATTTCCCAAAGCATGTACCTTCCTTCAAAACTCCAGCCGAAAAGATCGCTGACGCACTTAATGACCTAGAGAAGGGACGGGCGGCGACCATCTTTCAGCTGCGAACGGGACACTGCCCCCTAAATGACTACCGCCAACGCTTCAAGAAATCGCCGATGAAATACTGCAGGACCTGCGGAGTCCCGGAGAACGTACCTCATTTCCTTCTATACTGCCGCAATTATCGACCACAACGGGCTGCTTTCAGGAAGAGGGTCAAGGCCGAGAAACTCCGGACGAATCTCTTTGCCGCCAATGCTATGCTGGACGACCCCATGGTTTTCCCTTTCTTAGCGGATTTTGTACTGGAAACAGGCAGATTTGAGCACCTACGCTCGTACCTACCCGACCCAGAACTTGACCCGAAGGGATAGGTGCAAACTTCTCCCCTCTTCCTCACTTGCTCATGGTACTCGACTTGGATTTCTTGTATCTTAAGACCATCCCCTCACGGGTGACTTGCTGTTTTGTTTTCCTTTTTGCCTGTTTTCTTCTCTTGTCTTCTTTTCTTCTCAACTTTCTCATGCGTTGTCACTCGAAAGCGTTGTATACTGGTCTCTCACATGGTGCGTTATCTAATACAAATCCGCACGTTAAAAAAAAAAAAAAAAAAAAAAAAAAAGGTGTACGACATAGTGTAACATATTGTGAGGGGCAGACTGCTGTTAGATCTACCTCAACACTACAGTTGAGGGGTTTAGAAGATTTAAGGACTGGAGGGAATGGAAGAAGGTAGTTTGTGAAGGGTGAAATCAGCACAGACTACAGTTAGGTGACCTCTTAAGAGAGGATTTAGGGTATGGATTGGGCTATTGAGAATCTCTATTGATTCTCTTGGTCAATTGAATGTTTATTTAACACTCTTGGTCAAGAAGAAGAATCTTTGTGACACAATAGTCACCCTAGATTCTGTGAGTTTCAACCCAGTGGTTACCCTGACTCAGGTGAGTTTGTAATCCAGCAGTTACCCATACTCTGGTGGGTTTGTAACCCAGTGGTTACCCATACTCTGGTGATTTTGTAACCCAGCAGTTACCAGTACTCATTTGGGTTTAACTCCCAGTCACTCCTTATCCTGGAGATCTCAGCCCAGAGTCTGTCAGGATAAGGGTACAGTCTGTGGAGAAGGACCTAACACCACCAGCAAAAATTACTCGGACAAGGCTGTCCGAGATCAACTCGGACTTCACTGTCCGAGAACACCTCGGACAGCCTTGTCCGAGTAATTTTTGCTGGTGGTGTAAGACCTTGTGCAAAGATAGATAAAATGATATGAGAAAGAAACAGAGATGAGTTCTCAGAGGGATAGTGCACCAGACTACTTTTGTAGCACTGCCAAGATATTTGTATCGGATGGGCCTATCCGATGTTCTATCACCCCAAGATATGCGATGCAGTGTCAGTAGGATTAGGTGCGATGGAATTACTATCGGTATCTAA
>MU167350.1:54328-73998 GCA_015951145.1 Cronartium quercuum f. sp. fusiforme G11
AGATTAGTCCAGTGCCCATCTGGCTTGCAGGGAGTAGTCCTGGGCATTTGGGATAGTCTATGAACCCATTTTCCTTTCTGGCCTTTGTGCCCATAGCTGTTTCCAGCATTTTCTAGTGAGGTATCTTGCCAGACAGAAGCAAGGTGCTCACATCCTTTATCTATGGCCCACCCTCACAACTGAACCGGTCGAACTCAGCGAAGCTCAGGGTCGTTTTACCAGAGCTTTCACAGAGCTCCTACGGAGGTTTTCAAAAAAAAAAAAAAAACTAGGATGAATCGACTCCCAAACTCCTTAAAATGTGATAAACTCCTTCGCTGACTTCGACCGATTAAGATATCAGCATGGGAATTAATTTGGGAAAATTTTATTACTAGATTGTCCCTTGATGATGTCTTCAGTTCGATAACCGCATTTTGAAGTTCTTTGTAAGAAGCTAAATGCCAAGCATGATGAACGAGTCACATTGTGAGATACATATGAGCATGCGGGTCCAGGATGAGAGCTTTGAAAACCCACTCAAGTGCGTTTATCCCCTCTTTTATGACAGGCAAGGGAATTAACTTCCTTGTAAATTCTGTTTTGGAGGGATCAGAGGCGCAGATGCCACCGCATCGAGACTCTCTCAAGATAAACACAACAACACCAGGGGCCAGGGAACACAAAAAAAAAAAAAAAAAAAAAAAAAAAAAAAAAAAAAAAAAAACAACCTGAGAGTCAATCAAAGCATGGTTTTCTGGCTGGGCCAGATGCACAGGAATTGAGTAGCAATAATGCTGCATGAAGCCTCTACAAGCTGTAGACACTTCCTGTCACAGTAGCATTATCTCTATCACATTCCTGTAGCAGAATTGCAAACCCTGTAAATTTACAATCTGACACTATTATACATATCATAAGAATTAATGCTTTGAAATAAATTGTCCACAGGAAACATCTATCTCTCCACTAACATTATTATACAACAAATAATCAATAATGACGTAATCTGATGAGAAAGAAGAAAAAAAAGTAATCATCAATGAGTGAAGGGTTCATGAAGAAAGTGAATTTTGATGAAAAAAAAGATGATTTATGAAACCATCACTTACTTGGCATATGAAGCTGGTGCAAAATAACTTCTTAAAGCTTTAGCAATATACAACGGAAGAGAGCTCACGGCTGTGATCAGGGATACTCTCCATAAAAATGAGACTGTCAAGACAAATGTGAGATCTGGAAGGATGAGATAAGTTAGGAATAAGCTTTGAAGTACAAGATGAAGAAGTAAAAGAATAAAGAACGAACCAAAGTATTCAGGTAAGAAAGCCATACTGATAAGATATAACAAGAATGTTGTGATCTCGGCTACAATCATGTACCGATGCCTGCAATCCAAAAAAAAATGTTGAAGCCTATCAGGTTGACTGGCGGAGGTTCTTAAAACAAACAAACAATAACTGACCATGTGGTGATCTCAAAGGCCACCATTAACAGTTCGGTCAAGATCAATGAAGTAAAAGAGATGGCGACGATATTGATGAACTCATTTTCAAAAAGGATTAAACTCAAGATCATAATTGCTCCACCTTGAAAGACGGCAGACATAAAGTAGGTAAAGAAGCTTTTATAGGATAACGATCGACCCTGAATGGTTACAATCTTGAGCTACAGCAAATTCAAACGCGTGGAAGGAGGATTGATGTACTTACCTTGGTGAGCTCTTTATACAGCTCGGGGTATAATAATGCCACGTCCTCGTTCACATCTCGATCAAGTACTAGTGAAAAGACAGGTGCCATGGTGTAACATGTTGCGTATCCCTATGATGAAGACATGCCATCAAATCAACACCCCGTGCACGACGTAAAACCTTTTGACAAGAGTGGTTACCATCATCAACCATCCTTGATAGATAGCCACCGGCGCGAAATACAACACTGAGGAAAACACAGCTTGAATGACAGAGATGATAAGACCACTTCAATTGTAAATGAAATATAGGTATCAGATTAGCTAGCACAAAGTTAAGCAAAACCCACAGTGATAAGAAGAAGAAGAGGAAGAACTTAAGATAATAAGCGTACCGATGGATAACAAATTGAGCGAGTTTAGCAGATCGCTTATAAGAATTTCGACCATGCCAAACTAACAACTTGGTCAAGAAACTGAATTGATTAATAGAGAAATCGGCTGCAAGTGACGCTTGTTTTCCTTCTTTTCCAACGATTCCAATTCCGACATCTGCAGCCTGAATCATGCTAACATCGTTACCTCCATCCCCAATACAACATACCCTTTTCTTAGTGTGTGACCTAATTAATCTTGCAATATCGGCTTTTTGAGTTGGTGAGCACCGACATGCGACTACAACTGGAAGTTTGGTCGCTACTTCGATAAACTCATTTTGGAAGTAATTCAATGAGGTTTGTAATGATTCACCGTCGATGACTAAACAACAATCTTGCTTTTGTTGAAGAAACTCTAATTCGCGTCTGACAAGATCTGGTGACTGGACTACAACGTAACGGGAGCGTGAGAACCCGAACATTTAGCACACAGACTTCGTACATAATTGAGATAGAAGAATAGATGAGATTTAGAACCACTTGTTGACTCACGTTTAGAAACTTGATGAATGTATTGCCCCCTAGAGACTAATTTACTCGATATAGCAATACATGTGGCAGTTTCAATCTTGTCGCCTGTTAACATCCAGATCTTCAATCCCGCGTTCCTCAGTAACTCAAGCGTTCCCTTAACATCTTCTTGAAGTTTATCCTCAACTCCTGTCACTCCGAGCAATTCAAGGTCATGCTCCAACTCCTCGCTCACGACCTGATTGATGACTTCATTCCTATCCTCTGATACATTCACTCTCGCGTTTAGATACCTCTGCGCAAATTTCTGATACCTCTCTAATGATATTCTCTTCTTAGCCATCACTAGAGTCCTCAATCCTTCACGAGACATATTGTCGCACTCTTCCTCTAACCAATCGTTTGACTGAACGATTTTTGACATGATCACATCGGCACCTTTTTGATAAAATACAATCTCATCCGACTGTTTATCTCGGATAATAATTCCCATACGTTTTGACTCTGAAGTAAATGGGAATATATCCAAGATATCATATTCTAGGATAGAACCGGCTGTAGTTTGTAATGTCATCTTCGTTCGATCTCTAGCTACTAATTTTAGACCTACTGATTCGGTGTAAGACACAATCGCGACTTCATCCGGCGATGACGCTTGATAAGTTACTGATCCGTCATCGTTAGTGACAGGTGTAACCTACCAAATTCAAGCAGTCCAGATAATCGTAAGCAATGATTTGACTCGATATCAAACAGTAAAGATTTTTTTTTTTTTGAGAAACTCACATTGTGACAAAGTGCCAATCCGAGGATAACATCTTTCACCCTCAATGTCATATCACGTCTACCTCTCGAAGCTAGGATAGCACCAGTCGGTAATCCAGCTGGACCAGTATGAGTTCCGGAGTTAGAACTGTTACCACTAAAGGCAGTGGTAAGCTGTAGCGCGACTTCATCCATCGTATCAAGTGCATAAGCCATCGTGCCCATGTGCAACTTCTTCAGTTCCATCTCTAACGGAAAGGGAACCGAAGACCGAAAAAAAAAAACAGTGGCAGATCACTAAGCATGGATGTAACAACGGCCGTTGAAAAAAACATAAAGACCGTACCGTTCTGAGTCAAAGTGCCAGTTTTATCTGATAGTAAATATTCTATCCTACCAAGCTCTTCTGGAAGCGTACTAGTTCTTACAATCGTACCTGGTATCTCCGTATCATTTTGAATCTGATGAGCATAGACCGTCTTACCCATATCCAAATTAACTCGGAGCCTGAGTACGGAAGATGTTTATGAGTAAAAACAAAACTGATAGGTAGATGTGTCCATAAAGACCCCAAATCTCTTGAATCAAATTCAAAGTTACGACTTACGAAATAGGTATGATCGAACTGAACAGGATCAAGAATCGGGTTACATAGAGCCACCAAGGCCCACGAAAGCCGTTAAAAGCAACAAGAGCTACCGAGAGAGATAAAGTGACAATGCATAAAATTTTCGCTAATTGATTGATTTCGAGATCCAAAAGGCTCGTCTTCGTCTTAGGGTAAGAAGTATTCATCACTGCTCTTGTTTCAGTACCAGTATAGATAACTAAACCGATAGCTTGACCAGCAGCCAATACGGTGTTTGCCCATAAAACGTTTTCACATGTTATGGGGATCTTGGTGGTAGTCAGTTGAGATGGAGATAAAGAAGTTGAAGGGGATTGTGTAGTAGGTAAAACATCGTTTAAAGAGCTGATTTCGATATCATCAATCGAATCACGTATCGGATCCAAGTTATCACCTAAAAGAGAATCTTTAGATTTACGAGTTGTAATACCACCTTCTTCAGGATCTCGATTAGTTTCATGAACAATTAATGTACCAATAAAAGTATGAATATCCATAACAGGTTTATCTGCATAAATTTCAATTTTTTTACCAATTCCTCGTACTCTTTGATTTAAATTACTTGATAATGTATCATCTTGATCACTTTCACCATCTAATTTCAATAAATCAAAATCTCCATTTGGTAAATTTTGAGTCAACTCAAGAGCAATTTTGAGCTTCCAATCCGTTTCTCCATCTAACTGATCAGTTCTAATAAAACATGAACCTGAATCTGTATCAGATGTACGTAAGAGAACAAGATCGGCTGGTACGCGCATATTCTTATCAAGTATAACTATATCACCCACTCTGATACTAGATGAGGGAATAGTCCGAATAGGTAAAAAGGATGAACCAGTGGTATTACTACCAACTGGGTCATTGACTGTCGAAGAATGATGAGAGTTGGATGATGAAGATAGTGCAACGGCTTTAGAAGACCAATCTAAAATTTGATAACGAGTCGAATTCGCAATTGAATCACGTTGATATCTAAGATAATCGTCATAAGCTTCTTTCCCAATAGTAATTACTAAAACGAAAGCTAATGGTGCTACATAAGTCATTAATAAACCTATCCTCAATGAAGGTACAAATTGAGATATGGCTACACCAAGGAAATATAAGTTGAAGAAAAATTTAAATTGCTCGTATAAGACTAATGGTAAAAATGTGATTACGTTGTACTTTTGATTCCTGACAATATTGGGAGGATATTTCGACTTGAATGCCTCTTAAGTCATATTCATTAAGATCAGTGAGCTTCTTTTTAAAGAGACGTTTATTGATCGAGGATTGGATGATTGGAATCTTACCGGTTGGATTCATCGGTATCGTCCTCGGTTTATCATTCTGACCAACTCCGAAAAATTTTGCAATACGATCAATCCATGATAAATTCGCGTGATTCTTCAATTGTTTTGAACCAATTCCAATTCGTGGTTTGATCCGCCTTGATCTATCATCTTTAGATCGTACTTTCTTGGAACTTTGCGTTCGAAGCAAACCTGTACTTTCTTGCTCTTCTTGATTATTCCTCCAATCCTCGTAATCTTCACTAGGTCGCTTGAAAGTAGAAGATGGATGAAGTCGAGATGATGCTTGAAGATTAGAATTTCTTTCTTGATTCAAGTCCGATGAACGATCCTTTGATTTTCCTTTCGATTTGTTAATTTGAGCAGATAATGATCCAGAGCGAGGTCTAGCTGTGGAGTAGTTGGTCATGATATTACCCCTTCCGCTAGAATAAATTGGGTCGTAGTGATTAGCTTGATGATTAGTTGAATTGTTGATCGTGTTGAGACTTATATCCCTCGATGTTTGGTTAGTTGAGGGTCTGGCCATAGAACGAAGAAATCAAAAATTAATTTGGATTCTGTTTCATGAAAAGATGAGGAAATCAGGTTACCTCATCAAAGCCATACACACATAACGAACCTGATCGAATTAAGTTGAGGCCAAATAGCTATCCTACGTAATCCCATAAAAAACCTCAAATCCATCATGATTATCTGCCATTGTCTGTGACCTCAATAAATAAAGGCCTTTCATAGTAATCAGTCAAGTCTTATTTATTCAAGGAGAAACCATAATTGATCCTCTTTTCATTATTTATAGGGCTTGTAGCTGAAAATGGCTAGTTGAATTACAGCCATCCTGTCTTTGCATAGCTGAAGACCAGCTACACAACATATGGTCCAAGGAAGACTTATGATGCAAAAGAAGTTTTGGTCCTTTCGCATAGAGGAGCAGCGTGAAACTCGTCTACGGCAGCGCGTTGCATAGAATAGCAAGGCCAGCTATGCTAAAAAGATGGGGGAAATCCCATTAGCAAATTACAGCTGCGCTACCACCTATGATCCTGATAGCAAGCGTAGGGTAGCACAGCTTTCTCAGTGTAGATTGTAGTGTGCTTTTATTAAATTCGCCATACTATTGGTAGCTAATGTTTGTGAAATCATTATAACAACAATTCCTTGGGTTAGATGCCCAATAAGATTAGGCTTCTAAAAGTAGTGTTCTGAAGTCAAAGTTTCTAAGCCAGGATAACAGTTGTTCCAAAATCTGTTGAAGTCTTGATTGAATATCAGGGTGGCATTTATTATCTTCATCTGTTTAATTATGAAATATCACTCAATTTCAGCTCTTGTTCAATACATTGAGACCCCAAAATGGTACATTCTCTCGCATAATCAGTTATGTCTGAATTTCATCCAGAATAGTCTGAGGATGAAACTTGATCAGTTTGTAGGTTAATAAAATGTTCTTTTTGCTGATGATTTGGTTTTGACCACAAAGCTTATGAAAACACCCATTATTTATTATTACTTGTCAAGTTTCCTCAATGAGTAACTTCCTTGTTCTGGAAAGTCTTAGCATGAACTAATTTACTATGCACTTTTTTTTTTACAAATCACTACAATGGAAACACACTTTGACAGCAAGAAGACCACAATTTCATTGCTTTCCACAAGGTGGCATTTCCACCCATTTCCAGATTCAATTTTCATGGTTGGCCCACTTGTCAGGTCTACTCAACCTGTTGACAGAGCCCCTGATGTCAGGTTTGCCCTAGTTAGACCATCTGTCAACCCAAGGGGCCAAAAAGACCTGTCATCTAGATATGTTTGCACTGTTTCATGGAATGCAAAAGGTTTTGTGTCTTTCCTTGAGAATGTATCAAGCAGTCATCCTTCATCTTATCTCATCATTCCAATTACTAACTTAGCATTTGGGTGCAGAAAACTCTCATCAAACATGTGTGAAGTTATGATCTCATCTCTAAGGTCTTTCTTGTGGCACATTCTGATAATTTTGATACCCTGGTAAGTGATTGAGGCTCTTTTTGATTTGTAGTGCTGTGGTTCTTTTTGTGTGTTTCTATATTTGTAAATGAGTGAGTATCTAAGGATTCCATGTTTTGGAAGATTTGTACTGGGACAAAAAAATGTGAGTGTTTGAGAACTGGGGCTACCTGATGATAGTAGGTAAGTTGAGTGAGGCTCTGTCCTCTTCTTGACACCTGCTTTTGCTAAGGGATTACTAACCTAAATTAGGTAGTGTGGGGGCAATTAAGCAGGGTGGACAATGTCAGGAGGGAGCTTCTGTTTGCCTACCTCCTGGCTGTCAAAAGGCAATGCCAAGGGCAATTGGCTGCCTTTGGTTCCCAAAAGTCTACACTGGTACACCCAAGTGCAGACTTCAGTTAGCTGACCTCTAAAAAGAGGATTTAGTTTATCAAAAGAAGTCTTCCTTATGCCTCAGGGTATATTCCCTAGAGGACAACCTGACTTGTAGTTGAGCCAACAACTACCTGCAGCACTGCCAATATATTTTCATCGCATGGAAGCTTGCTATGTAACATAGCATGTCTTCATGTGATACTATGGACCATTTTTCAAGGTCCCTACCTTGGAAAATAGACCTATTGCATCGCATCTTGGCCTGCTATGTGACATAGCATGCCTCTATGTGATGCAGTTTTCTTGGCAGTGCAGACTTTCTATCTTGAATATAGTTAGTGAGGATGGTCAATCCTCCACTGGATCCTTGGTCTGTGTTCTAGCTTTTAGTTGTTCTACTCCTTGGTGAGACTTCTATACACCAAGGGAGCCTGGAATGAGATAGCTAATCTCCTATGAAGTTGGGTTGAATCTTTCAATGATTACACCTACACTGCCAACAAAGACATCTAGGACAAGCTTGTCCTAGATTTCCTTGGACAGGCTTTGTCCTAGTTTTTCCTTGTCCAAACAAGGAACATCTAGGACAACTCTGGTCCTAGGACTTCTAGAACAACCATGTCCTAGTAGTTTCTGCTGGCAGTGCTATTCAGCTGTACACTTATCAAGTAGATATCTTTTTGGGAAGCTGTCCTCAATGTGTGTGATGCTCAGTTTTGGTGTTCTAGTTAAAAGTTGGGGGAGAGCCCTCTTGCTGAGCCAGGTGGGAGGGTTTATGTACCTTAAGGTTTGTCCATTCCCTCACCCTTGGTCCTTGGGCTGACTTGTGGTTCTCCTTATGTTAGTACAGGATTACCTGGTCAGCTTGTGGTTGGTTACACTTGTGTCCAGACTGCATGTAGGCTCCTGTCATAAGTCTACCATGCTCATGACTCTTGAAACTGAGCCTGAGTTGTAGGAACTAGTGTTACATATTTAAATATTATGTTACATTCTTCTATCTACATGTAACACTTACATTACACTTCATTACTATATGTAATAAAGCGACACCTAATTTGCTACCAGTGTGACCTCATATCCTGTTTTCAAGTGTTTTTGAATATTTTCATTTAAGTAAGTATTTGAATACTGTAGTTTGAATCCAGTTGACCTAACCTCAGTTACTGTAACTGTATTGGTATGACACGATTGATAGACCTTGTCAGTTGTGGCTTCCAGGTGTCAGTGTCAGTGTGTGTGTGTGTGTGTGTGTGATCGAGTGAGAGTTAATTAATCTCAGTACCACCACTTCAACCATCAATCGATCGATCACTAACCCAACGAACAATACGCCCATCATGCAAATGCTCACCAAGGTAGATTCCAAGATTCCAATTATCAAAAATTAAATCGCCATCACTAATCTTTACGCGTTTTCTAAACAGTTCGAGTCTAAATCTAATAGGGTTAAGGGTATAGCCTTTCACCCTAAACTCACCCTTCTCGCAGCTTCACTTCATTCAGGAAGCATACAAATGTGGAACTTTCAAATGGGTACATTAGTAGAACGTTTCGATGAACATGATGGTAATTTCATTTTATTTTTGATTTTATTTTTAAAAAAAAACATGGAAGTAATTTGACTTCAAAAGTTAAAGAAAAAGTAGACTCACTTTTCATTCATTTTCATTTACAGGTCCAGTCAGAGGGATAGCTTTTCATCCTAGTCAACCTCTATTTGTATCAGGTGGTGATGACTACAAGATTAAGGTGATCTTTACTATCTTGTTATTGAATACCTAAAGCTTACTAAACTAACAAAACAAAACAAAACAAAATGGGATCTTGGTTTAACAGGTCTGGAATTATAAGCAAAGACGTTGTTTATTCACTTTACACGGTCATTTAGATTACGTTCGATCAGTTTCATTTCATCGTGAACATCCTTGGATCTTATCTGCTTCAGATGATCAAACTATTAGAATTTGGAATTGGCAATCACGCCAATGTATTGCTATACTCACCGGTCATAAGTTTGTCTCACCCTTTTTCTACTTGAGTCATTCAATTCAAAAGCTCAATTTGTTCTCATTTCTTTGGTTTTTTTTTTTTTTTTTTTTTAATTTTTAAAAAGTCATTATATTATGTATGCCGAATTTCACCCTAAAGATGATTATATCGTATCTTGTTCTATGGATCAAACGTACGTCTTTCTTTTGACATATATATGTATATGTCCAATTCCTGATACATGTATTTTCCTTCAGTGTAAGAGTTTGGGATATAACAGGTTTACGAAAAAAGACTACAACAGCACAACCAATGTCATTTGAAGATCAAGTTCAAAGAGCAAATTCAGGTCAAGCAGATTTGTTCGGTAACACAGATGCAGTAGTTAAATATGTATTAGAAGGTCATGATAGAGGTGTTAATTGGGCTACTTTTCATCCCACTTTACCTCTTATCGTATCTTGTGGTGATGATAGACAAATTAAACTTTGGAGAATGAGTGAAACGAAAGCTTGGGAAGTTGATACTTGTAGAGGTCACTTTAACAATATGTGAGAGAAACAAAAACTTTTCACATCTTTTTTCCTTTTCCTTTATACCTTTCAAAATTATCTAACACTCAAGCTCACATTTTATTTATTTATTTTTATAGATCCGCTGTACTCTTTCATCCAAAACATGAACTTATAATATCTGATTCAGAAGATAAAACGATAAGAGTATGGGATATGAGTAAACGTACAGCAGTACAAACTTTTAGAAGAGAGAATGATCGATTTTGGGTTTTAACATCTCATCCTGAATTAAATTTATTCGCGGCTGGACATGATACTGGTTTAATTGTATTTAAATTAGATCGTGAACGTCCTGCCTTTAATTTAAATTCTAATACACTGTTTTATGTTAGAGATAAGTATGTTAGAGTTCATGATCTTACAACTGGTTCAGATGTTAGTGTGATTAGTGTTAAAAAATTAGGTAGTCAATATGTTCAACCACGTACACTTAGTTATAACCCTGCCGAAAGAGCTGTTCTTGTCACTTCTGTAAGCTATTTTTCTTCTTCTTTCATTCTTCCGACTCTATCTTGTATTTCCTTTAACTAACTCACAATATTGCGTATTTGCCTGCATAGCCGGCCGAAAATGGGATTTATGAACTCATTCATTTACCTAAAGATCTGGCAGCAGGAGAAGTTCGCGACTCCTCTTCAGAAGGTAAAAGAGGTGTCGGACAAGCAGCTCTCTTTGTGGCTAGAAATAGGTTCGCGGTACTCGATAAAACAGCACAAACGATTGAGATTAGAGATCTATCAAACGCAGTAACTAAGACGATGAAATGTCCGCCAAGCGCTGGACCGGTTCATGATCTTTTCTATGGTGGAACGGCTACCTTATTACTCAGTACTCCTACAGCTGTGATCTTATTTGATATTCAACAACAAAAATCTGTTGCTGAACTTACCACACCTCCGGTTAAATATGTGGTTTGGAGTAACGATGGAGCTATGGTTGCTTTACTCAGTAAACACAGTATGTCGTCCTTTTTTTCTTCTCTTATCTTTTTATGTTCCATCTTATCTAGTACTGAGAGTCATGTATGGGTTTTTTCTTTCTTTAGCGATCGTGATTGCCAACAAGTCGTTAGGACAAAGCAGTCTAATCCATGAGACGATCAGGATTAAGTCAGGTGCATGGGACGATAGTGGAATCTTTGTTTACTCGACCTTGAACCACATCAAATATGCGCTTCCACAAGGGTATAAGAGCTTTCCTCTCTCCTTCTTTTACCTTCCTTTCTCAACTCACAAGCACTCTTTTAATATTTCAGTGACAACGGGATCATCAAGACCCTCGACCAACCCGTCTATCTAACTAGAGTCAAAGGCAAGATGGTACACTGCCTCGATCGTAACGCAAAACCAAAAGCGATCGCGATCGATCCCACTGAATATAGATTTAAACTTGCGCTTGTGCGCAAGAACTATGATGAAGTACTTCACATCATTCGAACCTCTAACTTGGTCGGACAAAGTATCATTGCCTATCTTCAAAAGAAAGGCTTCCCTGAGGTTAGCCGTTTTTTTCTTATACATCTCGAAGAACTCTGGGAAGTGTAAGTTGAATGTTTTATCGGGCGGGTGTATAGATTGCGTTGCACTTTGTGCAAGATAAAACTACGAGATTCGATTTAGCTATCGAATGTGGAAACTTAGATGTCGCATTAGAGACAGCCAAAGCGATTGATCGTCCAGAGTCATGGTCAAGATTAGGACAACAAGCTTTGAAGCAAGGTCACCAAAAGGTATATCTTAATCCAACTTCCTCTATTCATCCCTCTGTCGATCTCTTTAGTTATTCATCTATCTGTCTAACTTTTTTATTATTATTATAAAAAAACAGATTGTTGAAATTGCTTATCAAAGAACAAAAGCTTTCGATAGACTCTCGTTTCTTTACCTTATTACAGCTAACACAGAAAAGTTAGGCAAGATGGCTAAGATTGCAGAGATGAGGGCAGATCCGATGTCCAAATTTCATAACGCGCTTTATTCTGGTGCAGTACAAACTCGAATTGCTGTACTCAAGGATGTGGGCTTGTGTAAGTCTTTCTTTACTATCTCGTAACAAGAAGAGAAAGAGAAAAAGAATGTGAAGTTGATTTGAAGGCGGTTCTTGGGATTCAAATAGACCCTTTGGCGTATTTGACGGCTAAGTCTAATGGACTCGAAGAGGAGGCCCAAGGGATCTTGGAAGAGGCAGGGATGTCTGAAACGGATGTGGCCGACTTACCTGTGCCCAAGGCTGACCGTCTTGGCTTACCCAACGCCATCACCCCTACGGCTGACTATAATTGGCCGTTTGTGGGCGCGCAGGAGAGCTTCTTCGATAGAGCTCTCACTCAGGCTTCAGGGATGGATGTGGATGGAGAGCCGGTGGAGACGCAAGCTGCTGACCCACTTGATGATTGGGTTGGGGACGAGCAGGGAGGGGCTGCAGCGGCTGAAGAAGCTGAAGAAGCATGGGATTTGGCGGGTGAGGACTTAGCGGTAGAAGAGGCGGGTGCGGAGGGTGTAGAGGCGGAGGAGGGTGAGGGCGCAGATGGAGAGGTGAAAGTGGGTGTTGGTGAACAAGAACTCTGGGTTAGGAACTCGCCTTTGGCGGCTGATCATGTGGCTGCAGGCTCATTCGAGACTGCGATGCAAGTAAGTATTGTTTTATATCTTCTTCGAGCGTCAGAGAGAGATGATAACTAACGAGCATTTGGTCTAGCTCCTAAACCGTCAAGCAGGCGTGGTCGAATTTGGTCCACTAAAAGACCTCTTCCTGGCCACCTATCGATCCTCGCGCGCTTATCTTCCTGCCTCCGCTTCTCTCGCTCCGCTCGAGGTTTGTTTGCGTCGAGATCCTGAGGACGTCCACCCACGCAGCCTCTTGCCCGTACTCGCCCGCAGCCTTGAGTCTCTTACCCGGTTCGAGCTCAAGGCGGCATATGCGCACTTCCGTAAGGCTGAGTTTGTTGAAGCTTCGGGTGCATTCAGGCGCATCCTCCAGAGCCTTTTGCTCGTCATAGCGAAGGATGAAGCAGAAGTGACAGAGGTAAGGCACAATTTTCCTCCATCTGGTTTTTATTTTTGAGACAGTTGGGCTGAACTAAGGCTTGATTTGTGTAGCTATCTGAGCTTGTGATTACTTGTCGAGAGTACCTCCTCGGCCTCTCGCTCGAGATCGAGCGCAGGCGCGTAGCTGCCACTGAACCTGAGAATCTCAAACGTCAACTCGAGCTAGCAGCCTATTTCACCCACTGTGGCCTCCAGCCCGTTCACCTCATTCTAGCGCTCAGATTGGCGATGACGACATTCTCGAAAGCTAAGAACCTCGCTACTGCTGCTGCTTTCTCGAAACGACTACTCGATCTCAATCCAGCCGCGAATGTAGCTTCTCAGGTCTGTTTTTTTTATCTCCTTATTCATCTGCTTCCTTTTTTGCGTTGCTGATCCGAACGGTGGATTGTAGGCTAAGCAGGTCTTGGCTGCTGGTGATCGAAGCCCGAGGGACGCCATCGAGATAGACTATGATCCTTTCTCCTCATTCGATGTTTGTCCAGGATCGCTTACACCTATTCCAGCCGGAAGTGCGTTTGTGGACGAACCTTTCACGGGTGCAAGATACAAATCGGAATTTGCTGGATCAGTCTGTAAGCTTTCGGGACTCACAGAAGTAGGTAAGAAAGCAGCTGGGGTGAGGTGGAAGATTTGAGCTGTGGTCATCTCTCTCTCTCTCTCTTGTGTGTGGGTAGTTGGGGCAACGAAAGGCGTTTTTTGTGTGTGTATGAATCGTTTTTTTTATTTTAACTTTTGGTGTTTGAAATGTCGGAAGTTCGAGTATTTAGATCTGGTAGAAGAAGTGATGATGAATCTCAAAACAGAGCATATTTCTTTGGTCGGCCTTTTATTATTTGTTCTTTCAGAGTTTACTTTTTTTTCAGAGCGTAGGTAGGTACAACAGACAAACTTTAGAAGCCAATCAGAAGATGATGATGAAGGGAAGAAGGGGTTTAGGCTAGAAGGTAGGTTATGAACCTGATTGGAAAGCTAAAATACAAGCACCAGACGGACATGACAATGATCTGATCTAGAGACTCTGGCCAAACTGAAGATGTTTAAGAACTGCATCAAGTTTCCAAAGTCAACTGGTCAACTTTTTGAGTTGTCTTGGACAATAACAAGCTAGCTATACACATCAGTAAACAATTTTTCATAGCTCTACATCATTCAAAAACGGATTGATGAGAATTTTAAATTGCTTTAGTTTTAAGCTGTAACAACAAAAATGGGAAAACTCTCGTGTTTTACGATGGGATTTTGATGGACAATAGATCTCTTGCTTGTATTAAAATATGTTGATGAACTCACAGAGAATAAAAACCAAGACTAGAACATGTTTGGAAGGTTAAGATCAACAAACTTATAGACTAAAACTATGACTCTTAACTGAGCCTATTCATCCGCAACCCATCGTGTTAAAGGTACCTCTACTTGGTACATAACATTTCCTATTGCAGAAAAAATCACCGCGCTCATTCTATCCGCTTCATTCCCTCTTCAGCAGAACCGAAGCAAACCTCGATATCGGACTCTCGACAAAATTTCACTAGCTCAGTGTTGACTGGATCAAAGAATTCGTCCGAAAAGAAGAAGGTTTCCGGGTGCCGAAGATTTAATGATTTAAGATGAGGCCAGTTGTGCGTAGTGTTATCGTCAAGTCTCTAGTAAGTGTCTCTTCTCTCTCTCTCTTTCTTCCACGCACGCGCTCGTCGGTCAGTCAGGCCAAAGATGAATGGATGACCCGACTGTCTGACGAGGCGTTCAGGGTTTCATCTCCCTCTCTAACCTAACCTCCACGTCTCCATGTCTACATGTACCTATGGCTTTGACACAGCCGTGTCCTTTGCGTAATCCTATACCCTATCCTCAACACGTAGCAACTAGTTCATGTAAAGTATCCAATTTATCCACTGCACTATAATAAACTTCTAAAAAAATTTAAGCTATTACATTCTTTAAAGTTTTGTAAGATGGAGAAAGTGGGGATACCCAAAACAAGTTGTGTTAGTGCAGGTAGATAAAATTGTTTAGTTGGAACCCAGTTATCATCATGTAAGTTACGTTCAAACTCATGATTTAGTCTCGATTGAGCTGAGGTGCAAAACCCCTAAGTACTTAGGTTATAAAGTTGAGACACTGATAAGCTGTTGCAGTTTTTACATAAGCTTAAGAGTTTTTAATTGAGATACCCAAGAATTTGAATTCCAGGTTGAATCCTGAGAAATCTATAGAGTCAAGTGGAACTTTAGAAAGTTTTTTTGAGTTGTGCTAGTGTCCAACCCAATGAACTTTCTATGTCTTCCTTTGTAAAGAATTTGAATCCATATAAACTGATTGACACGAGTTTGGGTAATTCTTGAAGAGCATCATTGTGTGTCCGAGAGGCATTAGCAGAGCTGGAAAAGGGGAAATCCATCACCAAAAGAAAGAAAGCTTGATGGCAAGATGGGTGCTTAAGAACCTGCCCTCATCCTAGGAAATCTGCAGAGATACTACTATCCATGGAGCCTTAAAGCACTGCCAAGATATTTGTATCGGATGGGCCTATCCGATGTTCTATCACCCCAAGATATGGGATGCAGTCTCAGTAGGATTAGGTGCGATGGAATTACTATCGGTATCTAATGCTCTGACACCATATTGCAGTGTAACTCCATCGCACCTAATCCTACTGACACTGCATCGCATATCTCGGGGTGATAGAACATTGGATAGGCCCATCCGATACAAATATCTTGGCAGTGAAGAGATCCAAAAGAATCCCAAAGAGCAAAAGAGAGAAATAAAACCTTGGCACTGAGCCCAATCACAACTCAACTCCTACTTAGGAAGATCCTTGAGTCCATGTCCTTGCTCACTGGATTGTTGACTCTTTCCTTAAGACAGCACTAGAGCTCCAAATTTGTCCAGATGACTTGACATGAGGTTCCTTGTTACACCTGAGTCAAACACTGGAGGCCAGATATTGCACTAAAACCACACACCAACACTTACACAGCTGCCAAGCTTAAATCCACATGCCTTTGAACCTTGGAGAACCTCTTGAAGACCTTTGAGTCCCCACATGAATAGCCAAAGCCCTTAACAAGAGACCTGCCCTCCTCAAACCTAGTCTATACTTCCTCCAAACCATATCTATTGGCTTCCTGAGAATTCTCAGAGCTTGATGCTGTATAGTAGTCCTTGTTATGACACCTACAGCCTGAGATCCCACCTATGCACTGAAATTACCAGTGTTACAACTTGTATGCCTCCTTTACTTTTGATATACTAACAACAGAACCACCTTTGATGGATTTGTAGGTGTTGACTTGACCCTAGGCAGTCTTGACTATGTCCACACAATGTCAGTGACCTGAGATGTCCTGGTACTGCCTTCAACTACCAAATACAGGATGTTGCACCCTGTAGCACTCATAGTTTTGATGCTACAGCCTCCAAACCTCAATTTTCTGAGTCCAACATGCCCCAGATGATGTTCCCATGACATCTAAAGGCCAGGAGTGCCTTTTGGGAAGATAGAGGAAGATAGAAGAAGAAGAGCCTATGGTTGTGCATGCCTTTTGTCACCTTGTATTGGAGGTTTTGGACCAAAAGGACCTAGGAGCACCCTAACCTACCATGGGAACATACCCTAGAAGGCCTACCTTATGCAACCTTGAAGTATCACTCCTGGAAAACCATGGAGAAGCAGGGGACTGATTTTTAGCAGAGTTGAATGATTACCTAATGTGGGGATTGCTGGATGGGATGTTGGGGGGGAAATGGTAAACAGAGGCCCCACTATATACAACAAAATCCATCAAAAAAACCCTGGGCTCCATAATCCCTGCCAACACAGTCTGAAAAAGCTCTAATCTCCAAAACCTTCATATAGAGATGGTAAAATGTCACTATGTGTCTGGTGGGATTCAAACCCATGACCTCAGCATGATAGCCAAGACACATACTAGAGTGCGGTATTTTACCACCAGCACCACAGGCAAGGAGCTGATGCTACACATGCAGTGTCATGCAGATGCTACAGTACTGGGCTGTAGCATCAACTGCTACAGTACTGTATTTTTTGCAGCATCAGCTGCCATCATGTAGCATCACCTGCTCTCACTCACCATCCTCAATGATAACTTTTATCATCAATATCAACACATCTCAGGTTCCTGGACCCTTCTACCATCAGCCTTGAACTCAAACATGGCTAATGTCAAACCCCCTGCCCTATCAAAATCAGGAATGCATCAAAGTCAAACATCCAGAATCATCTGAAGATGATGTCAATGAACATGTGGGAAATCACTGCTTTCAAACATGAATATCTCTTTTCATCACCTCAAGTTGTTGTCCATATGATTCTTAATGATAGCAATATATATGTATTTCAAGGGAAGATGGATGACTACTACCACAGAACCAAAGAAATCTGGAGTGAGAGAAAAGTGTACAGTTTTATATAAGAGTAGGTCAATAAAAAAGTTAACAAAACTGGTGTAGTAATGTTTTCAAACCAAAAAATTCATATCTAGTGCAATTAAATGAGTCCCCTCCTTCTTCTAGTGCTTACAACTACTGCCCAACCAGCACCTCCACTAAGCTCTGGAAACTCAAGTCTGCAACCAGCCTCCAGAACCAGTAAGAAGCCCACTTGGACAAGCTGTCAGCCTATCTCTATAAGAAATGGGTAAATAACCATGAAACTCAAGATAGCTACTATGGATATTAGTTGTAAAGTGTGGATATGTTCACAATCAACTTTTTAAAGCCTTATCTGAATATATCAGGCTTAATAAGAAAACAAATCTATTTGTATTTCTCTTCACTGACTCTTATTGGCCATGGCAATCACTCTAGGTGAGATTTTGGTTCACCAATGTAGTGTAACAGGGATTGATTAACCCAGGGTTGGTTTAAAGGTTATAGAGTGTCCAAGTAATCAGTACTTGATCCAGAAACACATCTAAAGTTATATATAAAAGGGAAGACAAATCAACTAACTCTTGTTTTACTTCTAGAGGGTGGATTTGTCAAAATATAGAGTATTTGGATGAGGTAGAGATCTAGGATATATAATCAAGCAAGAAATCAATCAAGTACTCTAACAAAGAAGGGTGATCATGAAATTAGACTTCTAGAAATGGAAACAGACAACTCTACTAATAATCCTTGGAATATAAGAGGGGTATGTTATATGTATACTTTTAAGTATAGGTATTTCTTTATTGAAGTGATAAGTGATGATCTGTAATTACCATGAGCATAAGGGTACTCTTTTATAGATGTTTTGAGGCCTGGAGGGTACTCACAATTTTGTGTATCCAATTCAAATCAAGGACTTTCTCATTGTAGAGTACATTTGATTTCCTGATTTTGTGATTACAGTAGTTATTTAACTAGTAGTTTGAATCTATCTTGTTTGGACCAATAATGACCTTTTTATTACTCGAGGTCAAGAATGGAATGAACACCTGCAGTTTGGTTGTTGACAAGCTAGATTAATTCCCTCATGAAATATTGTATTTAAGGTATTTCAAATGTTATTTCATATGTACTATGTGTAGTTCTTTATTTGTACTACTGTACATGGTGTGAAAGGTTCACATGAATGTTCCTGTACCCCTCAAGGTTGAATTACATACCTGATAGTTGATCTGTCAATAAAGCAACTATATGTAATCTTTTATATTACTTGAGGATCTGTATACAATCTACAGTACTGTATTACACATGTCACTAGTACAACTACAGTACATATGATGAAATTTCCTCAGAGTAAAACATATGTTTAATTAATGGAACTGTCATTATTCCAACTGTAGCTCTAAAACTACACTAGCTAGTCTGTATTGAAGTTTTACAGTACATTTCTTTGAGATATGTTGTTTGTATTGGTGCTTTTTTAAATGATAGAATTATCACTTAACTCTAAAATAAGACTATAGGTTTTTTAACCCATAGAGTTCAAATCTACAATAATATTACACTTAATACTTATCCATTTTAAGTGTATGTGTCCATGTAACATATTTACACATGGTTTACAGTATGACTTATGCTTTTTCTGTGTTTCCTGTACTAGGTGACTATAGGTTTTTTTACATGTAGTTTTCATTACTGTAATAATAACATGTAGTTCACATATGGTGAACATATGTAATAGTTACAGTAACATATTCATGCATATGTTACAGTATTAAGTACAACTCTTCTGTCTTAGTTGTAATATGCAGCTATATGTAATATTACATGTAGAATCCATTTCTGTAATAATAATCCTCAGTTGTTAAGTACAGTTTTGTGTTTATACTCTTGAAACTGAGTATGAGTTGTAATCACTGCCAAGATATTTGCATCACATGGAAGCTTGCTATGTAACATAGCATGTCTTCATGTGATACTACACTGCCAAGATATTTGTATTGGATGGGCCTATCCGATGT
>MU167351.1:0-13915 GCA_015951145.1 Cronartium quercuum f. sp. fusiforme G11
CCATCACTGCCAACATATTTTCATCGCATGGAAGCTTGCTATGTAACATAGCATGTCTTCATGTGATACTATGGACCATTTTTCAAGGTCCCTACCTTGGAAAATAGACCTATTGCATCGCATCTTGGCCTGCTATGTGACATAGCATTCCTCTATGCGATGCAATTTTCTTGGTGGTGCATGGAGCTGCAAATTTTGTAAACCATGAACTCAACTGTAATAACATACAAGAGGATATAGTAAACTCTTGCCTTATAATGAGTGTATGCTCCCAAAGGATTGAGGGTAAGAATATAAAAGATGGATCTGACCTCTACAGGAGGAGGGGAATCTGCATCATAAACACGACCTTCAAACTGTCTGAATAACTATAAAATATATTCTGGACTTTCTATATTTTTAGAGAACTCATAGTCACTTACTATTATAAAACTGTTTGTTGATTCATTCTCATCTCAGAAAGTCATCATCTTTTCATATTCATCAGTTTCCTTATCTCTGTGGCCTGTCAAGGTGCAAAGCTAGAGCCTTTCCTCACTACTTGCTATTTACTCTTGCTGAGGGGTTCTCAAGAATGAAATAGTAAGTAGAGGATAAATCCTGAGGCTGGGATTGGCCACTGACAGTGCAAGGAAAGAATTTGCATTGGCCATCACTGGACTGCCAGACATCTAGTTTAGTTCTAGATAAGTCCAGTGCCCATCTGGCTTGCAGGTCTTAGTCCTGGGCATTTGTGATAGTATAAGAACCCATTTTTCCTTCTTGGCCTTTGTGCCCATGGTCATCTTGTCATTTTTAGTGAGGAGTCTTGCCTGACAGAAGCAGGACTCTCACAGATTGCAGTATGCAGAAAGGTGTCAAAAATTGGGGGAGGTTCTGGTTCTGGGTCCTCTCCTTCATCTGTGACATGTGTGAGTACCGTGGCTCATAACAACTTTGCCTCTATATTTTTTATTGGGGCCTTGACCTCATCCCTTTATAACTAACCAACCTAATGATTGATTGACCTCAAAGTATGTGACAGGAAATCCTTTTGTTTTGAAGCATTACATGATTATATGTCTGTTTTTTTTTTTTGCTCACACCTCTTGTGTCAGCCCTGAGGACTGCATAACAATCCCACAGCTTGTCACAGACCCCCTACACTTAATACACATGTGTAAAGTGTAACATTTTCATATGTATCATAAAGTAATAGTAAGTACTTACACCTCAAGCTCAGTATCAAAAGCCATATGCCTAAGTACTAAGAGAGGATCTTAACAATTGTAATGATAGTAGTACTGTATAGTACCATATGTACAAGTAACCTCCTTAATCAGAGGGAACCAATCAATCTCAAGATATATAAACCCTTCACCCCTACTCAAAGATTGAACTCTCTTCCTTAACCTTTACCACCACCATTGAACAAGATACACAATATTGAGGATTACCCTATAAATAGGTAAATTTACTCAATAGTTTAGTGTTCATCAGGTGTTAAGTAATTAAAAGGTAACTCTTCCATTCCACCTTATCATATTGAAAGGCAATCCTGTTCAAGGGAACCTACTAGCTTATATCTCACTAGACAAGATTATCCTATTCAAAGGATGCTTGTGAGGATTTTTCCTCATAGGACATGGCTGTCCTATTTGAAGGACCCCTTTTGAGAACCCTCTTGACAGATTCAGCCCATTCAGAGGCTCTCTATAAACATCAAATAACAAAGAACAGCTTCTTCAAGACCTTCTACTGTTATTGTTCTCTGCTAAAACCCTCTTCATAGAGGTCAACTAGCTGTAGTCTGTACTTGGGGGATCAGTACAGACTGCTAGTGCTTCATTCACTGAGAGCCTTAATCCATTCTTGTGACAGAAAACAGGAGAGAACTGTGTTCAGTTCAATCCAAGTGTTATACCTAACACTTTTGAGATCCTCACCTTGATCAATTACAGAAAAGAGCAATTGACAAGGAAAAAGAGAAAAGAGGATCTCAGGGAGGTTGGTTTCTGTCAGGTGAGATATGTTTGTTGAGATTAGGTTTGAATGAATGAGAACTGGATGAATAGGGTTTGAATGAAACATATGTAGTGAAATTTAGATTTGTATGATAATGCATACAGGCATGAGAGTGTGCTGGGAAGAAAAGGATTAAAATAAAATTAATTAGACATTATATCTATATTTTAACATCCCCCCATTCCCAAACACTCTTCAAATAAGCCATTGTCAACCAAAGCTTTTTGCAGTTGTATATGACCTAGAGGCTTTGTCAAGAAATCAGCCAGCATGTCCTCAGAAGCAACTTTTCTGATATCCAATAAACCATTTTGATATTGTTCTTGGATGAAATGGTATCATCTGTTGATGTGCTTAGAGCATTTCTTTAGGGCATCTTCCATTGTAACCAAGATTGCAGACATGCTGTCCATAAAAAAAGGGGTCAAAGAGACTGGTGGAAGGTGAATATCAAAAAGAAATTCCCTAATCCATGCTAGATGTCTCAATGCATCTGAGGCTGCCATGTACTCTGATTCTGATGTTGACAGAGCAATAACAGCCTGTCGCTGACTTACCCAACACACCATCCCCCCATTCAAACATACTAGATGACTGGATACTGATTTCCTTGTTTCCAGACATTGTGAAAAATCAGCATTGGTGTAGACCTGTAAGGTGTCTAGGGAAGGGGTGTTGGTATTGGTATATGTGATGGAAACATTTAGTGAGCCTTTAAGATATCAAAGAACATGCTTGGCCATCAAGAAATGTGCTTGAGTCCATGCATTACCAAATTGCAATAACTGTGAGACTGCATGTGAGATATCTGGTCGAGTTGCATTTGATATCCATTGTAGACATCCAATGAGTTGTTGATATGGTAATTCTTTTGCATCTGTAATCTCATCAGTTGAGCCTGAGACAAGGGAGGTAGCAATCGGCAATGGTTTTTTTGCTATGTTACAGTTTGTCATTGCAAATTGATCCAGTACATTCTCAGTATAATGTGATTGCGATATTGAAAAACAGTTCTTTTTCACATTGTAATCAATCTTTATGCCAAGGTATAATGTAGGCTTTTCAGTCCATTTGATGGAGTAAACATTATCCAGGAAACAGCAAAATTTGTTGAGAAGTGCCTTAGCAGAACAGAAAATGAGTGAGTCATCCACATGAAGGTGGATAATGAGGCAACCCTGGTCATCTTTCAGTATGTATACAGCTGGATCAGTCAGTGTAGGTTGTAGTCCAAAGGTGCCAATGTCTCTTTTGAATTTTTGCTGCCACCTATGTGCTCCCTGTCTCAATCCATATAGCAACCTGTTTGGGAGCCACACCTTCTTCAGCATGGCTGGGTTCACAAAACCTCTGACCAGCCTACAGTAGACTAATTCCCCCATATCCCCATTTAGAAAGGCAGTCTTGATGTCAAATTGTATGATTAGCCATGTTTTGGAAGGTGTCAGAGCCATGAGAATCCGCATTGAGTCTGCTCAGCCAACTGATGCATATGTGTCTAGGAAATCAATTCTGTATACCTGATGATTCCCAAAGATGACATACCAAGCTTTATACTTGATTATTTGATGGTGTTTGTCCTGTTTGCAGCTAAATATCTACATGCCTCCAAGAATGTTGGCCCCAGGTGGTGGATCAACTAGTGTTCCCACATTATGTTCTGTAAAACTATCAAACTCCTCCCTCATAGCTTTCTCCCACTGTATCTTATTCAGGCCTTTCATAGCAGCTGTAAATGATGGTTTATCATTCTCATCATTTAGGTCATCTCTTGCTATGAAACTGTATTGGGTAGGTTAAATATGAGGTCTAGTTGATCTTTGGGGTGGAGGTAAGGGTGGCTGTGGGGTCAAAGGTCCCATATTGTTCTTAGATAGGCTTGGCAACTTTGTATTCATGAGATTTTCTGTAATATCATTGAGATCATCCATTCCAGTCCCATGGTCCTCTGAGGCTTGTGTTGGTATGATGACATCAACTGGTTCCCTTGTATCCCTCTCTAAAGGTGGTTGTGTAGGTAGGTGTGCATCCAACATGATCTCATCCTGGTATGGAGGATGAGAGTGATGTTCTATAAGAGAAAATGGGAATGTGCTGCTGACAGTTTTGAAGGCCAGGGAGGATTGGTGTTTTGATGTGGGGTAAAATTGTTCATCAAAATATACATCTGAAGAGACTACAATCCTTTGTTTGATTTTGTCCCACAGTCAAAATGCATTAGATCGCAGTTCAAGGCCAACAAATACCATGTGTTTCACCATTGCATCCAATTTTGATTCATGGTCTAGTGAGTGGACATATGCCAAACATTCCCATGGCTTGAAGCAATCCATAGTGGGTGGGTGAAAATGTCCTGTCAGATGAGGGGAAAAGATTGATATTGGAGTTTTACTGTCAAGGGCAGCAGATGGGGAGCAATTAGTTTGCATAGCACAGTACATAGCTAGCTCCCCCCATAGGTTTAAAGGGAGGCCAGATTGTATCAGTTGAGTCCTCATCCTGCCTAGAAGTGTATGGCTGTATCTTTTTGAGACTGAGTTTGATGTAGGTCATTTGGCAGGTCCTCTCTTTATGTCTATTGCATTCACTCAAAGAAATTCTAGGAAATCAGTGGAAGAATACTCTCCCCCTCAGTCAGATTTTAGTTTCAATATCTTTTTGCCTGTGTTTGATTCAATCCAAAGCTTGTAGTGTTGGAAGGCTTTGAATGCTTCACTTTTAGATTGCAATAGGTATATTGTAGAATATATTGAGTAGTCATCTATGAAAGACATGATATAACATTTCTTCTCAATGGACATAGAGTTAAAAGGGCCAATGAGATCTGGATGAATACATGCTAATATCTCCCAAGATCTATGAAATGGGCAAGTAGATATTGATCTGATTGACTTTCCCAACATACACACATCACATAATGAGAAATCAGATAGAGAAGGCAGTGGAATATCATTGGTTTTGAGGAATTTTATTATGCCTGTTGGATGCAGATGTCCCAAACACCTATGCCATAGATCAGCCAAGGATGCAAGGTCAACTTTTGATGATAATGCTGATTGATTAGGACAACTGACCCGAACTTGCCATAGGCAGGATGAAGACAGGTTTCTGGAGAATTTTATGAGAAATTTCCCACATTCATTGTAAATGCTTTCTGTTTCTCAATCCCATTGAATATTGAAACCTGAGTTGTATAACAAACCAGCAGAAATTAGATTCACACCCAATTCCTTAGACAATAGTATGCCTGTGAGCTTCAATCCACCAATTTCTGCCAATCCTTTGTGCTTAGCATAGATCTTCCCATTTTTAGATGCAACATTAATTGGTGATGGGACTATGGAGGTAAGATTAGAGAGGTAAGCTTCATTTCCAAACATATGTGACGTAGCAGCAGTGTCTAGAGTTATTACATCATCATCAGCATCTGATGCTGTTGCAAAGGCTTCATCATAGAATGAGGGGACATCTTCTGGATTTGGTAAGTTAGATGGTTGGACAGAAATGGGGACAGTCAAGATATGTGACTGACTAGGTACAGTAGCATTTGCCTTTTCCACTGTCATCTCCTTATATTTCTGGATCATTTCCCTTTCCTCTGCTCTAATATGAGTATTGCAGAACTTATCAGTGTGTCCGACATGGCCAAGAGAGCATACTGGGGGTTCCTTAAAGGGTCTGTATGGTTTTGTCTTCTTGGTTGCATTTACAGTCACCATGGCATTCTCTGTAGGGACTTCTGACCTAGAGATTTTCATTTGTAATGAATGATAAATGCAAGGAAGTGATATTGTTTCAAATGATGAGGCTAGTGTAGTCTGTACTAAGGAGTTGAATTCAGAAGGTAATGATTTTAATAGCAGAATGGCTATATAGTGATCAGAGATTGTTATTCCCGGGGTAGACCTTTGATTGGAGACAAAATGATTGTGTAGTTGTTGGAATTTGTGTATGTGTTCTGCAACCAATCCTCCAGTTTGAAGTCTAAGGTTCACAAGATCATAGAAGAGAGTTGCTGTTGACAGACCACCAGAATCTCCATGTTGACTACAAAGTGATTTGTATGCTTCTCATGCCAATTCCAAATGAGCTACTACTTTGAATTTTTCTTCATTGACTGTTGAGTGGATAGCACTGAGTGCTTGACAGTTCTTTGTTATATAATCATCAAAATGTGATGGGTCAGCAGGAGCAGTGATGTCAGTGAGAATGTAATCTCAAAGTTTGTATGCACCCAGACAAGTTTCCAACCTCATTTTCCATGCATGGAAGTTTCCAGACATAAGTTTTGGAATCATCACAAGCATTGTTGGAGGAATTGAGATTGAGGAGATAATTGGTGGAGTGTCTGGAGTGTTGGAAGTCATGTTGTCCAGTGTGAAGGGATTAGTAGGGTGTTGTATGCCTACTAAAGGGTTTGTGGTGGATGCATTGATGGTGTCTTCCATATCAGTAGAGTGATATGAAAAAGTTGGTGAGACAAGTGGAGAGGTATCTGTAGGATTATCTGGTGTATTTGGAGGTGAAGTTGGAGGAGATGCTGAGATAGGATCTCTATCCATATAACTATCCAATAGACCAGATATGTGATTGATTGATACTGTTTTGATTTAGATCTAGAAAAGTGAAATAGTATAATGAGAAATTGGATTGACTGAATTCTTGAGCTGGAGCGCTGGGCTCATAACCTGACAGAAAACAGGAGAGAACTGTGTTCAGTTCAATCCAAGTGTTATACCTAACACTTTTGAGATCCTCACCTTGATCAATTACAGAAAAGAGCAATTGACAAGGAAAAAGAGAAAAGAGGATCTCGGGGAAGTTGGTTTCTGTCAGGTGAGATATGTTTGTTGAGATTAGGTTTGAATGAATAAGAACTGGATGAATAGGGTTTGAATGAAACATATGTAGTGAAATTTAGATTTGTATGATAACGCATACAGGCATGAGAGTGTGCTGGGAAGAAAAGGATCAAAATAAAATTAATTAGACATTATATCTATATTTTAACATCTTGGCCTCAGACTCTCCATCCTCTAGCCAGTTTGTAGCCCAAAGGAAGCTCCAACCTGACATCCTCTACCTCTCGCGCCCACCACATGAACGTCGGGAGATGTTGGATCAAAGCTCCAATCAGAGGATCACTACGCTGGCAAAGATCATGAGGTGAAAACTGGACTGTTACAAAAACCTTCCAGACAACAGAAGGATTTCAAAATTCAACCACATTTTCAAATGAAATTCAAGAGGAAGACGACCAACTGAGTCGTGATTAGAAAGACTTGGGTCAAACCAAGGTGAATGAAGGAAATCAAATTGTACCTGTTGAAGCTCCCGCTAAACTGGAAAGTGAGAGCATGGAAACGAGTAAAGCTGGTTGGAATGCTATTTTCTTGTTTTTCCAAAAAAAAAAAAAAAAGAGAGAAAGAGTTCTCTTTCAAAGGTAGCGGAACTGACTCTCAAAAACGTGCCGTTCGAGCCACTTCAACCGAGTTTGCCGTCACAAATAACCTATAAGCTTATTAAGAACATTAAGGAAAGTAAAAAAATCTTTTTGGATTATGAGTCAGAATTAGATGTGATTGACATGAAACTCTCAAACATCCAAAAAAAGTTTTGATGAGAAATAAGAAGAACCAATCATTCATATTCAAGTTGTCTACAATTCTCTCAAAAGTCAGGTAGATGCAGAGAGCCAGAAAAACTTGCAAAAAAAAAAAAAAATTCTCATGGAGGCATGGAAGTTACAACATCCAATTTGATTCACATGAATTAAATGTTCATGAAGCCGAGTCCAAAGAAGGAACAATAGCCGCACATCATAAAACTCACACCCATTGTTGAACAAACTCCTCCAAACTATCTAAATTAATGTTTCAAGCCGTTCAATCTTGTGCACTCAAATAGACTCAAACATGCTACATTAAAACTGTTGAAAACGCATTGCTATTTTTTTTTTGGATATTTTTCTTTCCCTTATTTATTTTCCCACTTCAAACCACCCCCGCACGAACCTTGAAAGATTGATTGTTACATCTGTACAAGCCGATCAATCCACCCAATCTTGTGGCCAAATGAGTAAATAGAAGCATGTGAATCGGAATTCCTAACCCAATGTGGTTATTATTGTCAAGAAAGCCATTAAACCTGACCGACCTGCGCGCCCCAAAATTTGGACTTGGATTAGAAAAATTGAATAAGCATTGATACTGTCCTTACATTTTTGGAAAAAAAAAAAAAAAAAAAAAGTTCAGTATGAGCATTGCAAAATTGATCTACTGTAGCAATGGTACCACTATACTTTGCGTTTAGTTTTCCAGTATTTTTTAAACCAATACGTGCAAAACCTGTTTGTAGTGCAATAGAACAAACTTCATATTTATATAGCTATAAAACTTGCAAAGCAGGTGGTCTCACCTATTATCAAAACCATTTTCCTTTCCTATGGGCTTGATAGAGATTATCAGAAGACGACTTTGATACTATCCCCCCCAAATGTGTCTACCGTGCAAAGAATTTCAAAAATGAACTTCAAGAAGCCCATCAACTCATGCCTTCATTTATGTTACTGTATGTAAAAGAAATCTCTATATATGACACATTTGAGGGACCTCTGGCTTGACCATGATCTTTTCCACAAAATTTCAAGTATAACTTTAGTTCCCTTGCACCGCCAAACATTTCTTTCACATTTCTTTGAAATGGCTTGTAATTTACACTTTGCAGCCCGCCCACAGCGCACTGTATGATGTGGCAATGGAGCATAGAGGTACTTTTGATGCGCTGCGCCACACAAGAAATATTAAAACCCATGTTATTAGTGGGAAGCCAGGTTTATCGTCAAAATTGGAATGTCAACCCCACTAAAAAAAAAAGGAAAAGCAAGGTGGGAATGGGGATTGGCCAAGGTTTTTTTTTTTTTTTGGTGTTTTTGAAAAAAAAAAAAATCCTGATACACTTCAAATACAATACTGTGACACCATTGGCTATTGAGCTCTGAAAATTTTCAGCTTTAAAGGCCAATAGGTTTTTTTTTTTTTTTTTTTTGTGTGTGTGTGTGTGCCTAGGTCAATTTGGTGACTGTCTAGATATGTAAAAGTATCATCATGACAGATGCCCATTAGTGAGGTTTGAGAGTATGCCAAACCAAGTCATAGTGTGATGGCAGGCACTCAGCCACCAAGAATTCTTCCAAATAGCATCTTTAATTTGGCTGTGCAACCTTAAAAAACCACGAGGTTGAAGAATTCCGTAGTCTTGGGCTTTAAAAACTCAAAGTTGGTGGAATGGCCTCTTTTATTTTCAAAGCAAAAATTTACGTCTACAGATATAATGTTTTGGTCTATTTTTTGGGGGTTCTCTCCAATGCTGGTATTCCCTTTTCAGATTTCTTGTTAAAAAGTTTCTTCTTGAAAAGGTCCTATCATCTTTACAGATGAACAGCATAGAATATCTCAAGACCTCTCAAACCTGAGAAGATGGCTAGTATAGTATGTACTTTACATGTCAAACTTTTTTTTTTTTTCATTTTTTTCATTTTTTCAGTGTCCTAGACTCACCAATGGGCCTTTTCTGATCCATCTTATTGGTAGAGTGTGTGAACTGTTACGTCAATAGGCTGTCATTATGTTATCCAAGTCAAGTACTGTATCAAGTTAAAGTCATGTTGTATACTATCTGTATAATCAATTTACTGTACGACGATACTCGCTTCTATTTTCTGTCTCCGTTCTTTTCCCATCTGGTTTATTCCTTTTTTTCTCTTTTTCCTTTTTTTTTTTCTTTCTTTCTTTCTCTAACCAAAAACTCGTTCTTGAACCATCCGACTCTCTCCTTCAGCTCTTGAACTTCGAACCATCTCAGAGCTCTCGCCCAAAATCGGTCTTCCTACCCTCTCCCACCCTTTCCAGCTCCCTCCAAACCCGCCCTCTCACGACCGCCTCTGCCTTACGATTCTACCCTTCTAATGGCTGACACCGAGCTGTCTACTGATGCCCCAGCGCAACTGACCTTGAACCCTTCCACACAACTTGAGCCCTCCGAAATCGCTCCACTCGACCATGCCCCGGCACCTGCCCTCGAAACCGCTACTCAGCCAACTGAACTATCGGCCGATGTCCGTACCCATCATTCATCCTCCTCTCTCTCTTTCCCTCCCAAACTTACCTTCTGATATTCTTCCTCATAGGCTATCGCCTCTTTAATCACCCAAGTCCCACAGGCAGGACCAGCTGCCTTCGGAGGCCGTGCACCCAAACAATCTCGCGCAGGGACGGTAAAGAAGAAGAAACGAAAGGAAGAAAGCTCGAGAGCAAACACAGAGACGATCACGGAGGACGTCCAGTCAGTTTCACAGGCAGACGATACACTCTCCGCTGACGACACCACCCAACCCACCCAGACACTTGTCGAGGCTGCCGAACCTGCTGTTGAGCAGACAACCAAGCCCACCAAAGCTGTTGAGCCTGGACCTCTCCCTCCTTTGACTATTGGTCCTCAACCTGCTCCACCCACGACTCCCACTTCTAAACCGGTCAGCGGTAGCAGGGAGACGAAGACGATCCCTAAGAAAGCTAACGGAAGAGGAGTGGCTAAGAAGACCAAGAGGCGCAAGAAACTCATCGAACTTTTATTACCTTGCTTTGTATCTACTGCTCACGAAGACGAGCCACTGGTAGCTCGACCGGTATCGAAGCCAGAACCTGAGACCTTCCTGTCAGCGCCTACCGAGCCTCCCAAGCGGACGCCGACAGAGACAGCTCGACAGCTTCGGAACAAGATCAAGCGGACTGCACGACGAACTGGGTCTGACGGGGTTCAGCCTATTCCGGTCTCGGATACGGTCACGCCTGCAGGTGCGGCGGCTGCGACTTCGGCAGCCAATGCGGGTGGTGGAGGGGTACAACTACCTTTAGATGAGACTGAGGGTGTGTTGAGCGGGGCAGTGGTGCCTCCAGGCACGGAGGGCACGTTACCGAAGAAGAGCGCCTCGTCTAACAGGCTCATGGCTCGAGCTCAGTCGCAGGCGAGTCTGGGAGCCAAGCCAGCTCCAGTAGAGCGAGCGGAGACGGATGAAGAAGAGCTAGAGGACAGCGAAGAGGAAGAAGAGGAGTTAGAGGATAGTGAGGACGAAGAGGAGGACCGGATTGTAGCTATGGGTGGCATGGGCATTCCGGTCGGTGAGGACGGGATTGCGAGGCCATTGCTGGCTGAGCTTGATCCGACGATGAAAGGCAGGAAATGTTTAGTGCTCGACCTAGACGAGACACTAGTACATTCGAGTTTCAAGGTACGCACAGACACCTTTCCTTTTTTTCGTCGTCCAGACTTACCTAGATTGCACTCCGTTGCACAGATGATACCCCAATCAGACTTTGTCGTGCCGGTAGAGATCGAGAACGCGGTCCATAATGTATATGTCATCAAGCGACCGGGCGTAGACCAATTCATGAAGAAGATGGGGGAGATTTATGAGGTGGTTGTCTTTACGGCCTCGCTATCCAAGTATGCCGACCCAGTCCTTGATATGCTCGACATCCATCACGTTGTCAAACACCGTCTCTTCCGTGAGAGTTGCTACAACCACAAGGGCAATTATGTGAAAGTATGTTTCTCCTTCCCAATCATCTCCGGCTCAACATCTCCTGATTAGCTTTGGCTTGGGCTATAGGATCTCTCGCAACTCGGGAGGCCAATCGGAGAGACCATCATCATCGACAACTCGCCCGCCTCTTATATCTTTCATCCCAGTAATGCTGTACCCGTCTCCTCATGGTTTAATGACCCCCATGACACTGAGTGCGTCTTTTTGCTCTCTGTCCCCCTCTTCTGGCCAAATACTGACCTGCTTCCCCCTTTTTTTTTTCCTCAAGGCTTGCT
Organism: Cronartium quercuum f. sp. fusiforme G11; assembly: GCA_015951145.1. Taxonomy (NCBI): domain Eukaryota; kingdom Fungi; phylum Basidiomycota; class Pucciniomycetes; order Pucciniales; family Coleosporiaceae; genus Cronartium; species Cronartium quercuum. The sequence continues at coordinate 11,884 of MU167351.1, forward strand.
GACCTGGCCGCCTTCCTAACTGACCTTGCTGCCGTCCCCGATGTTCGCACCGTTCTCGACCCCGGTCTCTGAGCTCTACCAATTGATATTATACCCTCTGGCTATCTCACACCAATGGAAGAACAATGGTTCCTACTTGAACCTTTTTTTTTCCCTTTCGACCTTTCTCTTCTCTTTTTCTTTATTTAGACAAGTTATATTTCATCCATTTTTCGATCATTTGTTTTGTGACTGTGTATGTGTCATGTTTTTTTCCTTTGCTTCTTTAATGCACTGTTTTGCTATCCATTTGCCCCTTCTCTCTTGGCGTAATTTATCGACTTTTCTCTATTCTTCTCATTTTTTTTTCTTCCTTTTCTTTTAGGTTAATCTCTTTCTCTCTCTCTTTCTGTCTTTCTGTCTGCAAGTGGTTGGTGAAGAATGGAAGTGAGTTGGTTAGTTCGGACGAAGATCATTCTCTCTAACTAAACCTATCAGAAAAGAAGAAGATTAAATCACCTAAATCTCAGTCACTCCTTTTTTTCCCTTCTCAATTCTTTTCAACTTTTTTTTTTTTTTTTTAGTATACCCCTCACCAGACTTTTCCCCTCGATCAAAGATAAGAAGAAGAAATTTCTTTGATCGAACCCAAAAAGATAAATTTTGAAAAAAAAAATCCTCATCATCATTTTCTCTAATACTCTTTTAATCTTAAACTCCTTTTACATTCGTTACAAATCGTCTATCGTTCCTTGTCACTCGTTTTCTCAACTGTTTTTTTTTTTCTCTTTTTTGAAGTCGGTGGTTAGAGAGAGGCGTGGATGGTAATTTGAAAAGTGTTCTTTTTGGTGAGCATACAGACAGAGAGGAGAGAGCAACACCCAGCCCCAGCGCACTATACAGCGCAGAGTGTGAAAAATTGCCCTGTGCCCTCACCGTCAAACAATCCAAATTCACTGCACAGCGCTGGGCGGCATTGCAAAAAAAAAAAAGCTCCTGTACTGCTCAAAATTGCTGGGAGAGATACCAAGCCAAAAAGGTTGTGGAATATATGTACGCAAAGTAGAAAAGAAAAAACTGTTTTTTTTATCACTTGGGGTGTAAGATAGATAGATACTTGAACACGTTTTTAAGCTCCAACCAACTCAAGTAATAGCAGAGTTTGCCTCCTGTAAGAGGAGGATGGTATCAATCACACAATGTAAATTTTGTCAACAAGAAAAAAAAGAAAAAAAACGTTCAGTTTAATTTATTTAATGTTTTGATATCAAGTCAAAGAGTTGCGGGTACATTAGTTACATAACTTTTTTTTTTTTTTTTGGGATGAGATGAATGAGGAAGGATAGTTCAAAATTGAGATTGTATATGTTATGGTATGGGGGTATACAGGGGTACAGTACTTAGACAACTTGTACATACAGCTACTAGCATAATGCTTATACATGGCTGTATATATATGCCTAAAACTCCCTCCGACCCGGACTCCCTTCTTCATTCATCTTTGATGGGAAGTTCCCTACGGGCCGGCGGCGCGAGCGAGGCAAGAGAGGAGAGAGAGAGAGAGAGGATACCTGATTGCTCTTATAGTATGTAGTATGTCTATTTATTTATTTATTTTTTTTTGGGGGGGGGGGGGATTAAATTATATAAAAAAACTCTAATAATCAATAGTTGACTTTTTTTTTTCTTTTTTTCTTTTTTTGTTTATATAGTAGAGCCAAGGGGAAAAAAAAGGGGGGGTGAACTTGACAGATAAAAAAGAAGAAAAAAAAGTGGTTGTGGTTGTAAGTGTTGGCTCAGGTAAAAGTTGGAGAAGTGAGTGAATCTTGTGTTGAAGAGTTTTGATTTAATCATGGCCAGTTTCTGGATGTATGTTCATCATCAACTAGACACCAAACACCTGACAACTAACACCTGATACCTACACCTAAGCCTGAGCTTACTAAACACCCTGTCCGTATCAAGGTGACTTGTCGACGAGAGCAGACGAAGAACTTTTTTAGTTCTCTGATTGTTCTCATTTTTCACCCAGAGCCAGCACATGAGCCTTCCC
>MU167351.1:14349-32169 GCA_015951145.1 Cronartium quercuum f. sp. fusiforme G11
TGTAATTCCATCGCACCTAATCCTACTGACACTGCATCGCATATCTCGGGGTGATAGAACATCGGATAGGCCCATCCGATACAAATATCTTGGCAGTGCATATGTGTAGTGATTCAATGAGCTCTTTAACTCCAAGTCCGAAAACTGATATGCAGAGGTCAGCCTCAGGTTCTGGCTGTACCCGTATCAGGGTTGGGGCAAGGATTATGTCAAAGAGAAAAGATGAGGAGAAACTCTAAGACAAACCCCAAGACTGAAGAGTAAGAAGAGAAGGGGTTTGGATACAAGCATATATGGCATCATACAGTATGCAACTTCCAGGTGTCCCTAGGACATACTCTAATCCCTATCTCAACAATATGGACAGGGTGGTTACAAGGCTGACCTAAGGGCACAGCGCAAAAGATGAATTCAGGAGGGGTGAGCTGGTTTTGCCTGTGACCTGGAAATGAGTGTAGAACTAGGTCATGGCACAGTCAGACTTATCAACAAGGTTGGGATCATACAGTGAGTGGGAAAGAAGGCTTTGGGTGGGTGGGCTACATATGTGTCTCTTTCCACAGATGAAGAAAGGGAACAGTACAGAGGGGGGAAGACTACATAAGGTGAGAAATTTCTTTGCATCTATAAGGTTATTCATAATTTGCATGTTAGTGAACATTAACAGTCAATTGAATATTGAAACTTCCTACCTAGCCCTTCCATTATTCCTGGTTTTTTCAGTTTTTTTCTGCATTTTTTACTTCCTTGATCATTCAACCAATGCACCAGAATGTGTGATTTTTGTTGCATTTTCCTGCCAAAAAGCCCCAACTCAGCATTGTATTTGTCATTGACAATACAAAATTGATCCAAAAAATCACTCAGAACTTGAATCCACTGAAGATGTGAAGGGAAGGCTTCTTTTAGGCCTTCCTCTTCACTATGAAAAGTTGGGAAAGGTGTGTGAATGAGTCTCTACTGTGATAAAAAAGCACAGAATCTAGTTAAATGAGCACTAAGAAGAGGGTTTGAGACCAGGGAACTAATTTTGAAGGGGCCTTTGAATAGGCTTCCTTGTAGAAGTTTTTAAAGGACTCTTTGAATAGAGTGACCTTGTAAAAGATTAGAGGTTTTTAATAGAGTCTAACTCTATGATTTCCTCTACTCTGAGTGCTTTATCTCTTCTTCACAGCTAGTTCCCAACTGGTGAAGGTTTTAACAAGAAAGGCTGCTACTAGCCTGGCCTGGTTACTTTTTCACCTAATGAATGGTACACTTTTGAGTTGATATTCTATAAGAGATATCCTCAATTGTGTGGTAAAAAGGTTGAGGGAACAAAAGAGCTTACTTGCAGGAGGCAGGGTTTATATACCTGTTCTTCCTTTGATCCCTCAATACAAGGATATTATAGTCCAGCTATTTAGTTCTGGCCATGCTGGGCCTGGTTGTGGTTCTTGTACTAGTTACAAAGACTAATACATAGGTCTTACTGTAGATGTACCTGTTAATGGCCCTTGATACTGAGCCTGAGTTGTGATTATTTATTGTTACATATGTTTCTCATATGTGGTTGATACATTACATATCTTCATCATATGTAATTTGCTATGTTACATGTTTCCACCATATGTAGCTTTATATTACATATGTCCCTCATATGTAAGTTGATATATTACATCTGTATAGTGTTACTTTATTCATGTACACTTTGTTTTTACATGTGTTCTTTTAGTGGATTACATATAGTTACAATATGTAATCATATTTTTCTAGTCTATGGGACTACCAGGTAGTCCTCAGGGCTGACAGAAGAACTTACTGTGAGTTTTTGGTTATCTTTTGTGCCCCTCCTTGTGGTGTACTCAAGCTTACATATCAGAAACTCAATAGCAGATGTCCTGATTCATCTTACATTTGGATAAGATGTGCAAAAGAGGCTAGGATAGATTTTGGACTAGAACAGAAAACTTTTTTTAAGCCTCTTGATGTATCTCCAACATCTACCCTGATTTTTTTGGGATTTTTTGTGCAAGGTTCAAGTCTTGAAATGTGGCGCACAAAATCTCGGTTTATCAGCCAGGTCCCAGGAGTTCAAATACATGTACAAATTCTTAGATACACCTGATAAAATTGATTGATAAATGGCAATCTACACATGAAGAGGAAAATAATGTGGGTGTCATCTTTAAGTGACACCCATGTTAGATGATGCCCACCTCCTCAATAGCCAGTTCTGGGCTTCAGAAGCCTTTTGAAGCTGTACAGGAAGGTATAGGTACTGTAAAGCTTCTGAAGGCTTCTGAAGTACTTGCACTGGATAGCTGGGCATTGGGATGTTGGATTAGTGGGTGGGTGTGGCTTAAAAGACCTGCATATGCTTATGTTTCATGTAATTTGCATCAGTCAAATTTACTTTTGCACAACATAGCTTTACAACAAGATCTTTACATAAAGGAAAATAAATTCTTTGGTTTTACCCCAAGACCATTGGAGATTAATGCATCCATTCTACCAGCTTTAGCTTTTGTTGCGCACTTTTGAGGTCCATCACTCTAATAATACAAGGTTGCATATGCAGGGCATAATGTAAGGCATGCAAAACCAACGAAGCAAATTTGATTATCCGAGAATTTATACACAGGCAGGGCAGTGAGAGAAGAACTAGGATCTCCAAACAAAAACCCTCTTAACCAAACTCTCGCTACGCTGGTGCCTGTTGTCGGGGGCGGAAGGTTGGAGCAGGCTTTGACCACTCCAGCCGTGTTCACAGGCTTCCTAAAACAATAAAAACACGTTGAATGGGTTCCAATGCCGATTTTAAATTCATCAAGCAAGTGTTGGAACAGCAAAAGAAAAAAACCCATCACCGACCTGATGAAGGGGACCAGCGCCAGGACGGGCATTTCATCGATGTAACGATGATACAGTCGGGGGTGTCTTTTAAAAAACCACATGTGAATCATATACACTGCCGCAATGGTATAAAGATGACGGTAAGAAAACATCTAGTAGATGCTTTCAGGAGTAAACGAAGCTCTAGGAGAGGATACTCCAAGGGTTTGGGAATAACATAAAGAGATTGTGCATAGGATCTAGGAATCAACAAGGAGGAATACATCTTGAGAACATGAGGCCCGAGGGTTTAATTTACAAGGGCGAGCACAGAATTTTTTAGAGCTTGAACACGCTCTTGGTATACTGTGTCTCAGACGCCGCCGACTCATCCACGAACCTGAAAACAATCAAAACATACCGATCAATGATGCCTGATCAGGAAAAAAAGGGATGGAGGCGGGTAAATGATTGGGCTACACACCAATACACTTGTCCCGGCGGGAGAGGCTTGACCATGGAGGCCGGAAGACCGAGGTGAGGCTGGTCAAGAACCTTGTGAAGGATCTCCTTCTTACTTTCGCCCACGGCCACGAATGCCACCTTGTGCGCATGGTTAAGGACCGGGTAGGTAAGCGTGATCCGGGTCGGTGGCGGCTTGGGTGAGTCGTCAAGCCAAGCTACCCAGGCCGAGTCTTCGCTCAGAAGCGCGTGGGAAGGGAAAAGGGAGCAGGTGTGACCGTCGGGCCCAGTACCGAGCAAGATGAGATCGAACCGAGGAAAAGCAACCGTGTTCTTGCCTAGTGAAGAGGCACTATTATGAGATAACAGCTAGGCAGACAAGACTACTGATAGACCGAAGTAGGTGATTGGGCAGCATACCGACAAACTCATTCATCAACTGCTTTTCGTAGTCGTGACTGAGCTCCTCTGGGTCGTTGATAAGGTCAGCAGAGATAGGGTGAATGTTTTCGGACGAGATCGGCACCTTGCTGAACAGGCCTTCGTGAACCAATCGGTAATTTGACTCCTCGTGGTCCAGCGGTACCGCTCTTTCATCTGCAAAGAACACTACCCTACAGGATTAAATATCGGTTAAGAAAGGGGAAGAAATGACTTCAGAACGCCTGGCTAGAATGTCTGGAAATGGAAGAGGGTATGGATGTTACCACTTATCCCATTGGACTTCGTCTCGACCTGTGAGCCCGCTCACAAGCGTTTGTGCTAATGAGCCGCCTGAGACAGCAAGAATGAACTTGGACCGCTTCGCAATCGCCTCGTCTTGCGCCTTGATGACAAAATCACCCAAAGAGCGCGCAACCGTGTCTTTAGGAAGTGCGTAAAGAATCGGTGGGTTGGGGGTGTTCGATGGGGCAGCCATGCTTAGGTGATGGAATCGAATAAATGGAGTCTGAGAGGGGCACACCTTGGAATTGGTAAAAAGCCCCGGCTCATGCGATCCGGGATTCCGATCGTGGAGAAGAGGCCCCAGCGGGTAGGACCTGCACCCGGCCCGGCCCGAGATAGGCCTGAGGGAATGTCGCACTGCCCACAAGCTGGCAAAAGTGAAAATGACCCTTTAGTTGCTGTTTTTTCAAGTCCTGTGCGTTGCTGACCTCAAGTATGGGGTCTGAGAGTACTCAAGGCGCTGTATTTTATCAGTTCCCAGGGAAGTCCTGGGGGAGTGGGTTGGTGGGAAGTCTGGAATCCGTTTTGGTGCATTTTCACAGCTATGACACAGATTATATAGTGATCCCAACCAATTCTGGCACGTTCTCCTGTCAGTGATCTTTGCCAGAAATAGCAAGCTAACTTTTATGATATGCCGGCCACATATTCATCAAACACATTGTATATCCAACCTGCAATAAAGCTCTGATTGTGATAGAGATATCTGAGTCTTGATTTTGAAAAACAACAAAGTTCCAGGTGTGACACAGTTATGAAATTCTTATCAACTCTTGGTGTATACCTCTCCCTATTGGAATTGTCATGCAAAAGATTCTGATGGTGTCATAGAAAAGTGGAATTCCCAAAAAGATTCAAATTGTTCACTAGCTATTCATTGTACCACAGAGGCCTTTTTACCAGCAGCTTATTTACAAAAAAGTAGGCAGGCACAATGTACATCAACTACAGTTGCATATCATGGTTCCCACTGAGAGAGCTGCCAATGTTGGGAGCCTGCCAGATGAGCATTGTGTATGGATCACAAGAGCACACCATATGTAAGCCATATGCATGTCTAAGTCACATAGGGCCCCAGTTGGTGCCCAATAAGTGTTGTGCCCTACAGAATGGTGGCCAGCTTAGGTATGGTTTCACAGTTGATGAGCCAAAGGCACCAGTCAGTCCCACATTGGATTCTCCAAATCAAGGAACAAAAGAATGACACTGTTATGGGGCCAGTAGCAAAAGTTGGATTTAATTTTGTGACCTATGAATCAATGTTACAGTTGGCCATACTACACAATCACTGCACCATTTAGACTGACAGAAGCACTCCTGGTAGGTTGCATTCAACACAGCAATTCTCAAGTAGCCTCTTGATGGCTTTGTTCAAAGACTGAAGCTTGGCTTTGAACTAAATTGTGCCAACATGAGATCAGCTGTTGAGCCCCAATCTAATTTTTGAAAGATCAAGAGAAGGAAAATTTGTCCTTTTTCATCTTCAACATTGAATCTTGTATCAGTGCACAGATCACCTTTGTCACCTAGCACTTCAGCTGTAATTTTCCATACAGTAGCTCAAAAAACTAAACTGTCTCTCCTACACTCAGATTGGGATTGACTCAATTGGTAAGGTGCTGTACAATGGGATCACTATGTTTGAGTGACTTCTTTTGCCAGTCAGTGATTCTTAACATTTGAGGTCCAATCTACTGAGAGAGGTTGCCTGGTTGAGACAGTTGAGCCAAGGTTTCCTGCGCCAAAAAAAGTCCAATGGGAGCAGAAGTACCCCCTACCCAACTGGGAAAGGATGTCCAAGTAGACCATATATTTGCTTTGGGGACCTGAAAAGCCCATCCATTGCACTCAGCCCATATTGTGGTGGTGTCCATGCCTTCCATGAGTGAAAATGGCGGTAGGTTTTCCAGGTAAATTGGGGGGACACAGGATACCTTTTCCCATGTACATTTGCACAAAATGCATTGTGTGGTGTACTTAGAGAGATTTTTTGGGGTATAAATTTTAAATTCATTGTTGTTATCTTTCATGACTATTGGTTGTTGATCAAATGCAGTAGCCTCTTTCATGACAGACTCTACAAATTATTTAGTGCTGAATGGAGAAAAATGTAAAAGTTGCTGTATGGTGGTAGGGAAAAATAGACAAGACTAGGTTTTGGGCTCTGAAAATGGCCTAAAGACAGACTAGAGGCAGGATTTGGTGGCAAGAGTGCTCAAACACCAGTTTCAACTCAGGTTTTGAAGACAAAATTTGATGAGATTTGCCACCTATGCAGCAAATCCCCTCATCCACATCCTGAAATACCATCAAGAAGGTGTCTTTGGAAGGTCCAATGCTACTTCCCTCCTGGTAACCTGCTTTGTGTTAGTTTTTTGGGAGCTTATTTGGTCCATCCCAAGGATTTATCAGGATTTGGCCTTGCTTTCTGCTTCTCTGGCACAAGAGCTAGCTTGTTGTTCACCCTGGCTGTCAGGGGGATGCTTCTTTTTGGCAACCCATCTGGCTATTTCAAACTGCGTGTGATGCTAGATTAAGCTTCAGACTCAAAGTGGTGTCTGGGAGTGTGAGTAGCCTTGCAGCTCCTAATTTCACCCTGGCATCAAGGCAGTCAAGGGCCATGGTGGAGGCAGTCACTGCCAAGATATTTGTATCGGATGGGCCTATCCGATGTTCTATCACCCCGAGATATGCGATGCAGTATCAGTAGGATTAGGTGCGATGGAATTACACTGCAATATGGTGTCAGAGCATTAGATACCGATAGTAATTCCATCGCACCTAATCCTACTGACACTGCATCGCATATCTTGGGGTGATAGAACATCGGATAGGCCCATCCGATACAAATATCTTGGCAGTGAGTGTTGTGTTTAAGGTAGCAGAGAGGGTGAGTCCTGAAGGCACTGAGAGCAAGGTGCTGTATGACATTGTCTACCCATTGGAGGGACTTTATAGTGGCAATGTTTTTCCTGTTTTTGTGCCAAACTGTGGCAGTGTAGTCTGTGCAGGAATGTATCAGGGAGGAGGCAAGATGAGTGAATTGCAGGTGGGGTATCCCCCAACCTGTTCTGGCTATTCAGCCTAGTTGGAGGGCCACTTGTAGGCCCTTCTTGGCCAGTTGTTGTCTTTTGAGGGAAAAAAAGAGTTTAGGGCCAAGTGTTCTACCTAGCCAAGTGATTGATGGTTGGGGAGAGAGGGTTTCCTTGCCCAGGGTGATGGTGGGTTAGGATCATCCACTGGCTTTTCCGCCAGTCAAAAGCTGCACCATGTCGAGCTCCCCAGCTCAGCTCCCTGTTTGCAAGGGTCTGGACATTCCGCCAGGCACTGTCAAAGTCCTAGTGTGCAGTAGCAAAGCCAACATGATCTATACAGCCAAGGGAAATGGTGTTGATTGGGAGGCTTGGTGATTGATTGTGTGTGTTTCATGTTGTAGAGAGGGAGATATAGGGTCTGGCTCTCTCTCTTTCCTTTCTGGGACTTTGTCTGTGAGCTCAATAATTAAAGACCCTTTCAAAATAGTTAGTTAGTGTCCTGTTATTTGTGTAAAAACCAGAACTTCTCCCTTTCTCTTTACTTATTTAAAACAGATTGCTTATTAATTGATTCATTCATAGTGTGGTATCATTCTTCCATCTGGTATAACAAATTGTTCTAAGACCTTGGGTTAGCTCCCCATTGAGGCTAGAATTTTGTAGAGTGTTTATTCATCAAGAAGTTCATGAGAACTTGATCAAATTTTTCATGACCAGCATATTCAGTCCCAACAGATTAGATGCAGACTTGAAGGCCATCAATAAAAGCTTGACAGCCTTCATCATGCACCTAACACTGGACACCCAACCCCTATGTATATTCAGCTACCACTGACAGACACTCTTTGACTAGTGGGAGGAGGAAGCGCTCAGGTAATTTTAAATCGAGGTCAGGATAGTTTCCATCAGCCTTGATGAGGTGATTGCGGTTGATACGACAGCTTGGTAGCCAGGGGTACATGTCAATCCAGATTTGCTTGATACTTGTGGGGCTGATAGATAGTTCCAAGGTGTTGGATAAAAATGGTAAGACGCTAGTGACGGTGGGAGATACGCCAAATCCTGCTTCGAAGCGGTGAACAACTTCGGCGGCCAGAACCACAAAGCCAACGAAATCCTCAAGCGTGAGGCAAACTGCGAGTTCTGGGTAGTCATGCGTGAGGTTGATGACTAAGTTGAGCAGGAAGCATGATTCCTGGACATAGGTGGGATTCGAGGCAAGAGGGTGACTGATGGCCAACTAAGGTGGTGTAAGAAGGTAGATGTAGTGTCTATACGTTCATGGACCCTAATCAAGCCTAATAAAAAAAGTCACCGTACAAAACTAAAAAAACGGCTCACAGAGTTTGGATGACCGTACTTCCACTTGTCGGATCTACCGGGCCTTGTGGCACTTCCATCACAACTACCTTGCATGCTGTCCTGCGAGAATACCACACAGGAAAGCATGCGAGGCAAATATGCTTGCAGTGTGGATCTCGACCCTTCAGGAGCCACAAGGGACGTTGTTAAGTTCGCTGACTAAGAAGGTCGAGTTTGACCAAAATGATCCGGGACCCTGCGCCCAAGGCCAGTCACATAGGAACCTCCGATTCACTCACAGTAGAAGCATATACCGTATGCTGCCCTTGAGGTTTCAACACCCACGCTGCACGCTGCAGATCATCTGACGGTCGTATTTCCGACCAGAGGGGCAGCGCTGCCTTTCGATCGACCCCACCAAAACCGGTTCAGTCATCCCATCCATCCATCCATCCATCCATCCAAGTTTACCACGCACTACCAAATTTCAAACATCTCCACTCGCGCTGTCGTCTCTCACATTAATATTTACCAACTTGTGAACATGTTGAAAGCTATTAAACGTACCCCACATGTAATCACCTCCAAGGTCGGGATGGCCAAATCCTCAAATGACATCGAGGTAGACGAACTCAAGCGAAGATTTACGGCTATAGAGGAAGAGTCTGCCAAGCTTTTGAAGGACGCAAAAGCTTACAGGGAAGCAGTATCGAGTCCGTGGCGAGCCGCGCCAAATTTTGATGACTAGATTGACTTTAGTCATCTAAACTTGAAGTGTTCAAGTGTCTCCATGCTGATTGAGTTTTCGTTTTAACTTTTGTTGTTGTTTTTAGATATGTTAACGTCTTCACATAACTTTGGTCAAGCTTATATTACGCTCTTATCACCGATCGCCAATGAACTTGACCTTGCGTCACGATACCCTTCGGCTGCTCAAACCATAGATCAAATGGCTTCCTACCAAGAATTAATTACGGATTTGAGGGATACCATACAACCAGAGCTTGAGCTCATTGATTCTAGAATCACTGCACCTGTCAAAGAGTTTATTGAAGTTATCAAACGCGCTAAGAAGACTATCACCAAGCGTGATCATAAGGTGCGAAGAAGTCAAAGCTTTTTCCTGGCTACATAGTACACTTTCGCTCACCATCTTCTCATCTTCTGCGTCATCTATCGGATTACCTATCTTGTCAGTTGATTGATTTTGATCGACATAACAATGCTTATGTCAAGTTAAGGGACAAGAAGGAGAAGACTTTGAGTAAGTCACTTGAGTCTTCTTACACAGTCTATAAATGTAAACTACCGCACAATCTGACTACTTTTAAACCTTATCTCCGGTTCTACAGAGGATGAGCAGAACATGTTCAAGATCGAACAAGATTACGAGGCAGCTTTATCTGAATACGAACATTATAATAACTTACTCAAGAACGAGATCCCACGATTTTTAGAGCTCACTAATACTTTTATCTCACCCCTCTTTTATTCATTCTTTTACATGCAGTCAGTATTTTCCATCCTTTCTCATTCACATAAGCTTTTCTGCTCTAATAGACGTCCGTTTCGTTTCTTTCCTTTTGATAGACTCAATGTGCTCTATGTGACGTTTGAGAAACTTCAACAGTTTTCAGAAGGTCGATTTGATTTAAATCAAACTGATATCCAAGCGATCTATGAAGCTAGATTAGAAAATGCTTATGAGCGTATTGATGCACTCTCGATCACCAAACGCGCTACATCCACCGGTACGTCTAGCCTTTTTTTCCCCCTGTCATCTCATTCTTTATCTCACTCTTCTTGATCGTGACCACTTCACAGCCAAGATCTTAGCTGAACGAAGACAAGCCGGAGGAGAAGGGTCAAGTTTCCGACCTCCGCCTTCAAATTCATCATCTCGTCCACCCCCAAGTCTAGCTTCAAAGCCTTCACTCGGTTCTAAACCTTCTTTTAATCCTAAAGCACCACCACCACCACCTAATACTTTTAAACCACCTGTACTGGCTCCTAAACCATCAATCTCAAGTAAACCAGCACTAGCACCAAAACCTTCACCCGTCACACGTCCTCCTTCTCCACCAGCTCCGCCACCTTATACACCACAAGTAGGATCAGTAGCAGCGGCAGCAGCAGCATTCCAAAACTCAGGTGTTCCATTGAGATCTAAACCTTTATCAGTATCAACACCACCACCACCGCCTAAACCTCAAATCGATAATTCAATTACCTATGTTACAGCTTTATATGATTTTGTTGCACAAGCTGAAGGTGATTTAAGTTTTAGTGCAGGAGATAAAATTGAATTGATTAAAAGAAGTGAAAGTGAAGAAGATTGGTGGACAGGTAAATTGAATGGTATTGAAGGTGTCTTTCCTGGTTTGTTTGCTTTTTTTTTTTTGTTCCTTTTTTCTTGAAAATTTGAGTTGGAACAAAAAAACTGACAATGATGAAATTATTTGCCTTGATGTGTATGTTCGTTTTTTTTGTTTTTTTATAGGTAATTATGTACAAGTTTGAATGGTGTTCAAAGGTTGATATGATGGAATAAGTGAGCTAGATTTTTTTTTATTGGCGTGTGTTTTTGAGAAGGAACCCTTTCTCTCTACATCCCTTATACTGGTCTTTTATATCTTTTGTTGTTATATTCTCAATTTTTCTCAAGGGAGTGAAGGATATGTCAAAGTGATTACCAGAATTGATGTATATATGCGTATGTAGGTGTGGGTGAAGAAAAATGTGTAGCAGTGAAAAGTGGAAGAATGAACAATAAAATCAACTGTAGTGTTTGATTGGCCATGAGTTTCAGTGAGTTTTTCCAAAAAGAGTTGAGACAGGATATTTGGTAGAATGAGTCAAGCTTTGTTTTAGGCTACAAAATTGTTTATTTGGGCTTTGCACAAGTATTCCATGTTGTTTTTGTTTTGGTGGATGGTTTCGAAGAGATAATATGTGAGAGTGAGATTGTTGTCAGAAGTGGGAAGGGGCCATTGGAGTTTAAGATGACCAAAACAAAAAAAGTGATGGTGATATAAAAAAAAGTCAGGTTAATTCTCTTGTCCTGTACCCTTGAAGAGATAAGTATCACTCAAGTAAGTTGGATGGTTTGATGTGTTTTAAGTAATTTGGGAGGGAGGAATGATTTTTTTGGGTCGCGTATATGCGCCGCACCGTTGTTTGCGTCCCGCATATGAGGTGCGTGGTCCAGATTGAGTGTGACAATTTGAAAGATGCGCTGACCGTCAAGTTATCAACGATTCAACCATCACCATCACCATCAACATCAACATCACCATCACTCAACATTCAACTCATTCAGCTCATGTCAATGTCAGTCTAACCTTCATCATCGCATTTAATCTCAAGTCACTCACTGACAAAGAATTCAACCGTTTATCACGCTCACCAGTCTCACACTTGGCATCAGCCTCAAACAGGACGCTTCAACCAGTCGTCGACCATTCTTTGAACGTCTTAGAACAACTCATCCAGCTAGGTTCATTTGATTTACTACTATTACTACAGTCCTACAAATATATCACACTCACTTTCTTGATCTCACAGGAGCTCGATCTCTCATCCGTGAGTAATTGTACTGGTCTGAATCCAAATAAGGTAATATATATATATATATATATACATATAACTGATACCGTCATTTGATCCATAGACAACTACGAGACTTGCTCATCTGTCCTAATCAAGCACATCATGTTCAAACAGTATCAGGTAAACTATCATACCATATTAAAAACACCTCTGCTTGATTGACTCAATTCATCAACTGATAGGAAACGGAGTGGATGCACACGTCTTTGGACAATACACAGTTCAGTACTTTTTACATAACTATATCCGATCAATCCTAATGATGTTTCTTATCACTTGTAGATGCGACTTATGGAAGTACCAACAACCTTTGCTCCAAATTGTCTAGTTCATGGGTACTCTAATTTAACGATCATAAACACACCTCATTTACTTGCTCATATTGGTTTTTGTGTATCATTTCAATAGGTTTGGTATGGTAGCTATGGGTGGAGAGAATACGGATCTTTTGATTAGGTCTACTGATATTGCATCTCGTTGGGAACTTAAACTTCAATCTGGAAACTCAATCGTCAAGTCTGTTTTTCTCCCTCGTGTCTTCTTCTTGTCTTGAACTAATCTGATGCATGATTTTTTTTAATAATAGTTCGGCTTGCTTTCATCAACCTGACCCTAGTTCAAACGTTCAATTATTGGTTTGTAATAATGATCAAACGGTAATCTTAACTCACTTCTTCACCTTTTGGTTTTGTTCCCTATAATATTACTCGAGGCTAATGATGTTTGATTTTTTTTTTTTTGATTTAGATCACTCAATATGAACTTTCAACAGCCTCACTACCACATCCTTCATCTTCATCTACCTCTGAAGAACAACAACAACAGCAAACAGCAAGTACAATTAGATCTTCAATATCTACTGATTCACAGGACCAAGATCAAAAACCAACAATAAATCAAATCGGAACAATACATTTACCAGTCCCAGTAAATCATTGTAGTATTTCACCAGATAAGAAAACATTAGTAGCAGTAGGAGATAGTAATGAAGTTTTCCTATTCGATAACCGTTCATCAAGATTTCAAAAAAGACCAACTCTATCTTTAAATAATGTATCTAGTTCCATTGGTTCTTTTAGTACTTCTTGGTCTTCTAATTCTTTTCAATTCGCTGTCGCTAGTGAAGCTGAACGGATTTTTGTTTTTGATACAAGAAAAATCCCTTATCCTTTACTAACTAAACATTCTATACAAAAAGGTAGATCTGGTGCTACTAGAGTAGTTAAATTTACACCTAAAGGTCCAAATGAACTATTAGCTTTTACAGAGGTTAATTTTTTTTTTCTTCATTTTTTTGCATTATCTTTATTTTCCTGGTCATTATCATTGATTTTCTTTTTCTCTTAGCATCGATCACTTGTTCACGTTTTAGATGCTCGTACATTTGATTCGGATCATGAACAAGTTTTAACTGTACCCACACCTTTACCGGGTTTAAGTCCATTTCCACCAAGGTTACCACCAGGATCAATAAGACCTAATCCAATACCAAGAAATTCAAGAGAAATAATTGAATTAGAAGAAACAGAAACTAATACTAGTAATGAAGAAATAAGAAATAACAATAGAATGATCAATAACAATAGGTTAATTAATCGACAACTTTGGGGTACATTAACAGATGAAGAAGAGCCTTGCATAGATCCACCTAATATAATTCCAACAATAATAACTAATCAAAGAAGTATCAGAATACATGGTAATAACAACTCAATTAGATTAGTTAATTCGCAAGATAATACAATCCCTAATATCAGATCTGGTATGTGGGATGATTTAATTGGTTTAGATTGGAGTCCTTGTGGTGATTATTTAGTTTCGGGTACTGAAGCCGGTTTAGTTGAATGGAAAATTAGAAAATGTAGTAGAACTGGATTTGGTGATACTAGATTATGTTGACACATTGTCCAAAACACCAAAAGTTGTTGTAATGTAATGAAGTTATAGGACTTTGAGGGTCAATTTTTGCATGATCATATCAATCTTGGGTTTGATATTGAATTGGATTGATTTTTTTTTCTGTATGAGGAAGATAGAGGTGGATCTTTTTTATCTTATTTTTTTTTTTTTTTGAAAATAATGTAATAGTTACTACTGTATGTGTAGTGTTATTACAGTGTTCCCTTGATTGTATAAAGGAAATGCTTTTATAACCAATGCAAGTCAATTGAAATTCCTCGCACAACTTACATAAACTGGAAGATCAAGGTTTTTTGGTTCAATTTTTGTACCTACTGCAATTTTTTTTCAATTTTTTTTTTTTTGTACGCCTCTTAATCAAAATTCAGTACTTCAACTTTCCAAGCCCCACTTTGCTTTCAAAAAAAAAAAAAAAAAAAAAAAAAAAAAACGGACTACTTTTTTTTTTTTTGTTTCCTTCCAAAAGTCTTTGTAAAACAACCCTTACAAAATTCTATATTATATCTATTTGATATTTAATACCATACTCTACAAGATTCCTCTTATGTTCACTATCTATTTACAAATTTTTTTTTATTCTTAATCCTTTAAAATTTGACCTTTTGCCTGATCAATTTTTAATCGTATCATTATTATTATTATTACTCATAGAGTTTTGCTAACTATGAGATCCCTCTACCTCTTCTTTTAATCTCTACAAGTAAATCAGTAGAACATGATGAAACAGTTAATGCACACTTTTTTTTTTTTTTCAACATCCAATAAAATCTCACACTCTTCTTCGTGACCCACGTAAAAGCGTATTAGAGAGAGATCATAAGAAAGCTCTGTGACCAAAAAAAAACAAAAAAAAACTAAAGAAAGGATAAAAGGGAACATAAAGTACTTACGATAACTGAGGAACATGATGCTTGTTTGTTTAAGATCATTTTGGAAAAGATGGATGAAAGAAACTTGACATGTCAAGAAGTAAATCATAAGGTATACCAAAATGAGTAGATCCAAATGGATGAGGCTGATGAAAAAAAAAAAAAAAAAAAAAAAAAAAAAAAAAAAAAAAAAAAAAGAGAGAGAGAGAGGATAAGAGAGCGAAGGCGTTTTTTTGGTTTGCCTGTCATTGAATAAAACTGGGTTGAGTGAAAAGGAAAAAAAAAAAGCAAAGAGCTAAGTCAAGATCATATATGTGAATGAGAAAAAAAATGAGGAGGAAGAAAGATAGTGTGACATAAGATATTCAAGTATTGACACGCTATAACCAATCTCGCTAATGGTTATGCTTACACCTAAAAGACTAAGCGCAGGAGTGAGAAAGATCTTGGAGCGTCGAATGATCTGGAAGACTTGAATTTCAAAGTAGGATTGGGTTGCAAGAGTGATAAAGCTTCTTTTTTTTTTTTTAATGATGAAAAGTAGGCAAGGTATTTAGAGTTTAATTAGGTGACCTTTTTTGTTGTTGTTGTTGTGAGGAATGCTCGAAGGCTTACGTGGAGAAGAGCGGGTCAAAGGATGAAGGCCAAGGTGCTTGTAGGAGCCAATCGAGGTCATCGCTGTAAAGGAAAACAGTTTGAAAGACAATCTGGGCGAAAAAAAAAAAAAAAAAATCGATTCAAAAACATGAGCGAGCGTGTTGTGACTGAGAAACCGTGAGCTTTGAATGGCTTTGGATAGTGAAGCAAGAACTTGCCAAGCCAGAAACGAAAGCTTTTGGCTGCCTTGGTGCTCAAGCTCAAGCAACACTAACGTCTTGAAAGTTTCTAGGGACGCTCTAGTGCAGCATTATTTACCTTGCTCAAGCATCCTTTATCTATGCAAAGACTGATGTGGGTCACGTAGGAATGGGCCACCAAAGGTGTCCAGGTACTCTTGATCGAGCACTTCAGTAACCGCGCCCTAAAGTTATAGTCGGTGGTAAAAGGCAAGAGTGGCGATGAACAGCTGGCAATTGATATCCTAGCGGGCGTGTCCGCGGCGCTGGTAGTTGATATTGAAGACACCCGAGTTCAACTTCAATCTCCCCTCGATTTGGCAAAGCTGATTGACAATATTGGAAAACCAGAAATATTATCACGGTCTTCTTGAGTTCAAGCTTAAACATGAACTCCAGCGGCTTAGCACATAATCCCTTGCCCACAACATGCTCTCAGCCCTCTAACACATTGACAACATTGAATGACCCTCGGTAGGCTTAAGGACAGGTTTTGGATAAAAAAAATAAAAAGGGAGGGAGGGGGTGAGGGGAATGCTTCTTTTAGGCCTTCCTCTTCTCTATGCCAAGTTGAACCAGGTGTCTGAATGAGTCTGTACTGTGATAAACAAGTACAGACTTCAGTTAAATGACCTCTAAGAAGAGGGTTGAGACCAGGGAACTATTTTTGAAGGGGCCTTTGAATAGGCTTCCTTGTAGATGTTTTTTTTGAAGGGCTTTTTGAATAGAGTGACCTTGTAGAAGATTAGAGGTTGCAATAGAGTCTAACTCTTATGACTTCCTCTAATCTGAGTGCTTTATCTCTACTTCACAGCCAGTTCCCAACTAGTGAAGGTTATAGCAAGAAAGGCTGCTACTAGCCTGACCTAGTTACTTTTCACTTAATCAATGGTACACTTTTGAGTAGATATTTGAAAAAAGGGATATTCTCAATTGTGTGGTGTCAAAAGGTTGAGGGAACAACCAGGGCTTTCATGCGCAAGTAGGAAGGGTTTATATCCCTGTTCTTCCTTCAATATAAGGATACTGTGGTCCAGCTATTGGTTCTGGTCATGCTGGGCCCAGTCATGGTTCTTATACTAGTTACAAGGCCTACTACATGGGCCTTGTCATAAGTGTACTGTAGATTTGACAAATGTTGTCACTGGCTCTTCACTGATGGTCTGCGCGTGGCCGGCCAATCTCAGTGAAGAGCCGGTGATAACATTTAAGGAAACTACTGTACTGAGCCTGAGTTGTGACTATTCATTGTTACATATGCTCCTCCTTTATACTTGATACTTTATATATGTTCATTTTTTTTTTTTTAAGTGCTATTGTATTAACATTCCGCACTGTAACACCCAGTATACATCTTTATAGAGGAGCAACTCTACAACATCCATAATCTCCTGCTGTCGTGTTTGGACCTTTGCTGGTCTTCACAAATGTTCATTATATATAACCTGACACTGGTAGCAATTAGCTGTCACTTGCAGTGCAAGCACCAGTGCGGGGCTTGCATGTCACTTGCAGTGTCACTTGCACTGTCACTTGCTGTGCCGCTCGCACTGTTGAGCTGTCACTTGTCATTGAGATGTCATTGTACAATGACAATTGACAGCTTGGTGGAACCATTCACAAATGTTCTCAAGAGGTACCAGTTGGTACAAGCTGATTACCTTCCTCCTAATTAATTTGTATACAAAATTTGGAATGAAACACAATAGAATCCTGGAAAGTGCTGAACATTGAGCTTCTTGTGAGGAACAACTCCATTTGGGTTGCATCTCAACTCCTGATGATGAACACATCATTGTGAAGAACTGTCCAATCCACTCTTGTTTGATTGTACCACCTCTGTCTTTTTCCTGCAGGGAACAATTACCACCACAGAAGTATTTAGAGACTTGTGTTGTCACTTTGTGTTTGGATGAACATATCGGCCTCTGATCTGTATGCCTGATGTCGATGTGTGTTTATGAAGAATGCACTTTGAGCAAGTGCACAAGACCTTTGAGCGAAAGTTGAATCCATAAGTTTGGATATACAAATGAGGATGAAGAATGGTGATGGTGAATCAAGTACACCTGTGAACTGTTCCACCAAGCTGTCAATTGTCATTGTACAATGACATCTTCATGACAAGCAACAGCTGAACAGTGTGAGCAGTACTGCAAGTGACAGTGTTTGTGACAGTACAGTCCAATATGACTTGCCTTTGTTGGTAGAACATGAAGAGAATCTTCAAAAAAAAAAAAAAAAAAA
>MU167351.1:89736-105069 GCA_015951145.1 Cronartium quercuum f. sp. fusiforme G11
AAAAAACAATAAAAAAATAAAAAAATCACTTTCACGTCAGGTCTCTTGTTTCATCTTAGTTAGGGAAACATAGGTAAATCTAAATCTAAATTATTTTTTATTTTTTTGGTGATATATGATTCAACAAAAACTAACCTCCCATCATGAACCTGATTCAACTTTTGTTGAACCTTTTCATCATCATCATCATCATCATCCTACTTTTTACCATTACTTTTTTTACCTCTCAACCTGTTCTTCTTCAGGCCCCAAAAAAAAGCACTCTTCCTCTTCCTTCCCCAAATTCCACCCAAGTACACCATGATCAGTAAACCAAAAATGTTGCATGACCTGTACCTTACCCAATACCTCTCCCTTCCACATTTTAATCATCCCACTATGAACCTTTGTCCAACCGGTGACTGTTTTTCCAACATTATAAAGTATAGGAGAATGTTCAAAGAAAGGTCCACGTTTGAGTTTACGAATGTGAGCTATAGCATTAAAGAAGAGAGAACTTTGAGGTGCTATAAAGTTTCGATCGTTTATCATACTTGGTGTGATCTCACTTTGGTCTAACAGATCCTACCAGAAATCATTAGCAAAAAAAAAAAAAAGAGAGAAAGAGAGAGAAAGAGACAAACGAACGAAGGAGTTGAGCGCTGCCAAAGATGTAAACGAGGTGAAAGTGGTCATCAAGTCCATAGACGCCCTTGGAACCAGCAGGCTCAAGTCTATAGACTTCCTGAAGCTTACGACAGGTATCAAAGTAACGTTGGTATATGACTAGGACAGTGGTGAGAAGGTCTTTGGGAGTGAGTAAACGGGTGAGATGAAGAATAGAGAGGTAGGCTAGGAAAGAGAGCTGGGACGTGGGTGGAATATGTGTGTGAGATTAGCCAGCAGTTGATCAACGCTCGTATTGAATGATTGTGAGTGATCGATGATTGGCCTACCTCATGACCTGTACCGTAGTCGAGGCGAACAAATGAGCCAAAAGCCGTTTTGAAATGGTGTAAAAGTTCGGGCATGATGACTTGATGAGAAGTTCCAAGGATTGACCGATGTAGCGCTTCTGCTTCCTTTTTTTTTTTTTTTACTGTCAACAAATTGCTCTCTTTACTCTATCCACTTTCAAGAACTTACATCTTCTAGTCGTTGGCCCCAGACCTTGAATGCCTTATTGCCGAATCGCTGCGGGTCACAATCCAAGGGAATTTCTATAATCCACTGATCTAACCTATCAAAGATTTCAGAAATCTTGACCGTCATCTACTCGATCGATCAAAAAAAAAAAAAAAAAAAAAAACACCTATGATTAGCTTTTCTTTAAATAGCTCTGAAGTTATACCTAGAGTAATAGCCAACCGACAAACAAGGCTAGTAGATTGAGACAATCGATCCCGTTTCTCGTCATCGTCCGTGAGTCCGAACTCGGCTACAGCCTGAGACATGTTCATCAGTACCGAAAGAACCCGACTGAGTCCTGTACATTCGAAAAGGTGAGCAAGGTCTGATTGATCTAAAACTCGTTTGGTGGGCGTTAAGGGACCTTTGAGCTTGAACGGATCGACGTAGGGTACAGCGGTGTCGTAAGTTGGACGAGGCTCAGATTTGAAAGAGTGTTGAATAGGCGGTCGTTTCATGGCTGTACAAAATTAGTTCAAACTCGATCAGGCTCAGGATGAGTTAAGTTATGTATGGTTGGGCTGGTTGAAACTTTAGATTAAGGCCTGTTCGATTACAATTTAATTTTTTTTACTTTTTTTGACAGCCTAAGCTTGGTTTCCATTCAACAATCGATCTTGAAACTTGAAAAACTGACAGTGTCTCTTCTCTTTATTAGACTTTGAAGTCCATACAATTAAATCAGATACTTTATCATGTACAATTCACTAGTCAATCACAGCTTAGGCGTGAAGACCCACAAGTTACAATGGGTCAGGGACTGATTGAGTTTTTTGTGAAAAAAATAAACAAATACATAAGGTGGCAAACTACTCATCTTGTTGAGCTGCATGTCATTTTTCATCTTACCACTGAAAAAGAGATGTGAACTATCTGTTTCAATAGTAGTCACATACCAATTGCTGGTAAAAACAAGTCTTGTCCAATTTGACAGAGCACTCTGTCCAACACCATTATAACAGGACTCCCTCGCTAGATAGGACTAACAATTTGTGAGCCTTTCGTTTATACTTCATATACAATTATCCTTCTGCCCATTGCACAACTTTGGGTATCCATTTCTACAATTAGAAAGTGACCAAACATTGACAATGAACTCGACGCCGGTAATGTCTGTTTGATCAATCTTTCAAAGAGCTACATTGTCCACTGAAAAAAAAAAAAAAAAAAAACGCCGATATCCACTAAAAAAAAATTATCATCGACTTTTCATACACAATTAAATACGTGATTGATAATACCCCCTATACCGGATGAACAAAGCAGGAAGAAAAAAACACTTGATGCTTATGACGGAGGAAAAGAAAGAAATGAAAAGATGCCAAAAACACTAATAAATGATGAGTATGACTTTAAGGACACATCTGTTGATCGATAAGTTCTATTCCGCGCCCAAACTGCTTAAAATCAAGACTCTGAATAGTATCATCTCCATCTACAACTTCCTCCCTGCAAGCACATCAACCAAAAAAAAAAAAATCAAAAAAAATCAGTCATGGCTTCGTAAGATATGAAAAAAAGAAAAGAAACGTACCATATCTTACGTAGTATATCAGGCTTGAGACCTGAACGGGTCCAGATCCCTCTAACCACTACACCTGGAAGCCTAGACTGAGTAGAAAAGACAGATATCTGGGCATGCCAAAGTGCTTCTATCCGAGGCTCGGAAATCGAAGGACGAGCTGGGAGGGGAGGAGGAGGCGGTTTACGACGAGGAGGGAGAACGGGTGCAGGAGAAGGGGTTGTAGATGCGCGCTTTCGAAGTGCGGGTGTAGGTGTGGGTTGAACTGTAGTGAGAAATAGTAAGTAGACGTCAGGGAAAGAAAGTGTGAGAAAGTTGAACTACTAACGAAGAGGAGTACTGGGAGCAGGCCCTGAAAGATTGATAAGCTGTCCACTGGTCCCAGATGAGCTCGCCCTGCTGCTAGCGCGGGATGGCAAAGGAGGAGGAGGAGGTTTGCGGAGCTGTTGACCTAACCAGTGGTCTGTAAGAGTGATTTCGTAGCAGCAATTCGGCGAACGAGGTGTGGTAGGCCGTGAGGAAAGAGTGGTGGTAGGACTGGGTGACGGTTCGCGTGAGGGTGAAGGCGGAGGTCTGAGGGGGGAGGAAGATGTTGTGGAGTGGTTGAAGAGTGAAATGATAGAAGCGACCGGCAAACGGGGAGAAGCCGAATGTGAACGAGCTTGCTTGAGGCTCGAGCCAGTCGAGGCACTTAAAGATTGTGCGGTAGGCCGTGGTAGTGGCGGAGGCGTGCCTGAGTACTTGCATGACTGGAAGAGATCATCAAAGATATCTGGAGGTCGGTTTCGGCCGGGAGAGGAGAGGTGTGAAGAGGAGGATGCGGTTGAATGGGCGTAATTAGGCGCTGGGGCCGGTTTAGACTGAGAAAGTGTGCGAGAGAGTGGCATGAGGTTGGATGAGAAGGCGTGAAGGGAAAGTGAGGAGGAAGATGAGGAAGATGAGAGACGAATGCTGGTGGAAGTAGAGGATGACTGACTGGTGGACCGGGATGGAGGTGGAGTGAGAGAAGATGTGGAAGAGGAAGTGAAAGGGAAGGGGGTGAAGTGGTGATGAGACATTGAGAAATTAGGGAGGGTGAGAAGTGAATGATGATGCAACCAGACTGGCGAAAGAAATTTAAGACTGGGAAGAGTGAGTGAAGGAAGCCAAAGCGGTCTAAACAACAATTTAAATAAATAAATAAATCAATAAATAGGTCTAAAATAATTTAATGTATACATACATACATACATACATATCATTTAATTCACCATTCAGTCTCACTTACTTATCATACTTACTTACTTAGCACCATTCACATCGTCGTCGGCAGGGTTGAATACATACTTACTACCCCAACCATCTAATTCAAACCCTAGGTCTGTATTCCATTTCATCATTTAAAGACTGGTTACTTACTTTGAATCTCAATCCAAAACTATGTATCAAAAAAAAGTGTGACTGAATCAAATCCATATCATCAAATCACCAAGCCCGAATGGATCTTTGGAAAAAAAGACTGAAGATTCTCATCACTCATGTGATTATCCACATTTCATTCATTAGTATCCCATAAGTAGAGATAATTTTACCAAAACTTGAAGGGTACATAAAAGAACATTGATTCCTAATCAAGTTCAAGTGTTTAACTGTCAGACTTTTCGTTGAGGAATCATCATCATCACACGGCCCACAAAACAACTTATGTAAAAAAAAAACATAAGCGCTCTCTTAGCAGCTAAAGCATCACAATGGAATTCGGTACGGAGTTCACCAGTGGGCTGTGTGTTAAAAATGACCCTTGTGTCATCGCCTGGCCATGGGAACTGCATACCGTGTAAAATGTACATCATGAAAATGGGGCATTGATACGGCACAGGAGTGTAGCCAATGGTGAATGGTAGGGATGAGAATACCGTAAACTTCGGGCTGTGCATAGAGATTATGGCTATATGATACAGCCTATGTTTCACTGAGCCCGGATATGAATTGCGTATCGACCAGAGTGCGAGAAGGCCCCTTTTGTTGGAGAGAGCTACTTCTGAGAAGGTCGGATATGAGGAATAGGCTTATATCCAATCAACTGACAAGTCAACCAACATTTGCAGTAGTTAGAAGGTACCAATAAGTAATAAGATTTCAAGAAAACTGAATTAGCCTTGGGCTCGAGAAATATTCTGCAGCAATAAAAAGGGCTGTTAAGCAGATTCAAACAAAATGTATGAACGAGGGATCAAAATACAAACCTTGGAATCTCAGTAAACCTTATATACTCAAATTAGGACTCCCCAGCAAGCTGTCTTGATGCCTCAACTTGGGTCTTAGGTCATGTTGAGCCTTTGAAAATGCCGTATGTGTCGCGTTTCTATCATCATCATTATTTTGTAAGCCGCGGAAAAGTCTTCTGTCATGAAATAATGTAAGGTTCAAACACGTGTCCGTACAAACAGAAGCAACCTTTTGTGTACTTATTTATACCTTGCAGTAGGATGGGTTTAACGGTGGATAAAGGACAAGCTTGACCGCGGTTCGAGCGCAAGGCTGACATCACTACCTGCCGGACTCCTGCCTGGTATTGAAAAACCACTATAGTACATGATGTTTGCAGGAATAACTGAAAAACCGACAACCCAAAATATTGAATGCGAACAAAAAAAAAAAAAAAAGGGTCAAAGTTACCTTTTAACTCGAATACAACTGTCGAACGACTTCAGGACTCTGTGGGATCACCTTTTCTTTTCTTTTCCTTTTTTTTTTTCTTTTTTCCTAAACCGAACCCATTGAAGGAATCAGTACATGATGAGGCCAAGACCATTTCTCGATCAACCTATACAAACTTAGCCGACGAGATCATTAGAGACGCAGTGATAACAAAGGCTCAAAAAGATTCACATAGAATACCACAAGTGAGAGCCTATGTACGACCGAACGCATGCAAGATGCTGATTTGAACACCTCTCCATTATCCCACGTGGACAATTCAACCCGCTTTCAAGGGCTTTACATAGGCCAGCCCATTTAAGCCCGAGTCAGTTTTCCAAGATGCCCACGCTTAGTAAGGGTAAACGGCTCGAGAACTCGGTGTCAAGGGTCTTTTGTAAAAGAGACCGCGGTCAAGCCCCTCAAACAGTGCATCTGTGATGCCCCCTCGCCCATCAAGCTTTGGTACTCTTGAAACATGGCGCGGGCAGAATAGGGTTTTTGCAGGCTCTGCCCTCGTCTTTCTCAATCTCGACAATGGAAAAAAGATGCCCTTCAGATGAAACTGATAGAGACGGAGAGAGTTGAGCCAATCTTTTGATAAAGCGCTCCAGCTGATCTCAATCAAGAGCTTTTTCTCCCAGCCTCTACATATTGCCATTAGACCATTCTCACTCAACTTTACTTTTTTCAAAGTTCATATTCAATCGTGAATTCTGTCAACATGCCCAACTTTTTGACAAGCGAGTCGAAGAACAGAACCGAAACTCACAACCCTCAAAGCACTGAGATGATGCTTTGTAGCCATTGTGGTAGGGAGTCTCAGATCCAAGCTAGGGTTGAACTCGTAGGTTTGTGAATTCTCACTGGCATCTCATCTCTCAACTTTTCTTTCTTTTGATCTGTCAGTAGCATTACACAACACTCATCGGTCACGTGTCCTTATTGTATCCTGTAAGATCTTCGAGAGAAGTACGAAAAGCTTTTGAAAGTGAAAAAGGAGGTCCACGAAAGTTTTCCAAACTCAAACCTTTTTAGGTTCGAACCAGAAAGCTCGAGTTTAGTGTTCATTGCTATGATTTCTTCTTTTTTTTTAAAAAAAAAAACTCTGTTGACCACCTACACACCACACTATCAACATACAAACTACTTTTTTAAATGATTTGTTTCTTTCAAAATCAATTGTTTCTGGTTTAGTTGGTTCAGAGGATTTCGAATCTTTCCCGAACGAAGCAGAACTTGCGCTTGAGTCATCAAAATTCAAGCGCGATTCAGAAAAATCTCAAGTTGATGAAGAATTAGGTAGTCCTGCATCCCAAAGTTCAACCAAGAGTTGTGTCGTATTGAAGAGCGAGAGTGAAGAGGAAGAGGATGTATCGGTCGAAAGTAAGTTCATAGCTAGCCCACCCTGTCCTTTTCCCACTTCTTTTTTCAATTCCGAAAAGGCTTCAGCTCACTTATATTGCATTTTCTTTTGCTTCTTAGCTATCGCCATACCAGAATATGGACTCAGTCGGGCTTGCTCTGACGATATCGATGAGAGCCAATCTGAAGCGGCGCCTGCAGGAGTCTCCCACTCTACAGAACTTGTCCATCTCCGTGAGTGAACGTCCTTGCCCTAGAGACTAAGATCTTTCTATTATATACTTCCCTCCCGGTGCACTGCTTCAAAGTTCTTAGGTTAACTGACATGCTCAAGGAGCTTATCTGCATCTTT
Source organism: Cronartium quercuum f. sp. fusiforme G11 (assembly GCA_015951145.1). Lineage (NCBI taxonomy): Eukaryota > Fungi > Basidiomycota > Pucciniomycetes > Pucciniales > Coleosporiaceae > Cronartium > Cronartium quercuum. Next base: position 96,822 of record MU167351.1, read on the forward strand.
CTAGCTGCTTCAATTCCTGAGACTAGACCGACGGGTATCAAGTCACCTGGCGAGGTAGCCTCCACAACGGATGAAATTATAAGCCCCTCCAGAGAAGACCCTAAGAAGTCCGAGTCTTCTCCCCCAGTCCTTCCGCGTGAGTAATTAAACTTTGGCTCTTGATCTCTAAAATTTCTTCTTGCTCTTCAATTCCGGTGGGTTGATTCAAGTTTGGTTCTATGTACTTTTTCTAGACGTCTCGATTGCGAAGGTTGGACCAACGGAGTTGGTTCCGGTTGAAAGTGCCATGGCTTGCTTAGAGGTGCCGTATCACGACCGATCTATGCCAGAGCCTGATCCTGAAGAGCTCCTTGAACCCGAGCCTGATTCATTTCCCTCCGTTCCTATGCGTGAGTTGTTTCATCTCTCTTGAAACCCTGAAAGGATGATGATCTCCATAACCCTGAAACCTTTTTGGTCATACTCCGCGGTTGGCTAAAATGATTGAGGACAGTTCTGCGTCTCCCAGTTGTTCTGATGGCGGATGTTGGAGTGAAAAAAGTGTTCAAGGCTACTGAGGCGGTTTCCGCCGAGCAGGTGAACCATAACACCTTTGAGAATGCTCCTGAAACTGAGATCAACACCGCGTGCTCAGGTCTTCTGCGTGAGCAAACCTTCCCTTTTCAACAACCTTCACATGGCTATAAGGTGAGGTATTCAACTGATCACACCTACACCTTGGTCGTTTTCAAGCCATTGAAGCCGATCATGCGCTTGAGGTCAAGGATCATGGTATGTTTGATCACCCCTTTTTGGAGCGAAAAGTTTGATTCATCGATGATCAACGGACTAATCTCGCGCATTCTGTATTTCGAATCATAGTGTCATCTCAAGAAACCCCCAGTGCAAAGGATATATCAACGAGAGAAGATGAGTTGCTGGGAGACGGTGACATTGAACTCGACCACCCAGAAGCCATTCCAGGTACGTGATGGACCATCCGGTCTGCTTGTATGGGGCACAGAGACTGGTGTTCATGAATATAGCTCAGATTATGCCTGTCTGACAGCCACGGAAGACGAAAATTTTCTCGATCTAGAGGAAGATCGTGAGCTTTGAATTTTTTTCACTCTGATCCACTTATACCACCTGATTGTTTTTTCATCCTTCTTTAAAAGCATCAGATATACCTTCAGCACCTCTCTCAAGCTCTCTACCTTCACTTCGAATAGAGTATACCAAAAGCCAAGATCCGGCGAAGGAAGGCAATGTGCTCCAAGAAGAAGATATCAAACTCAGAAAACCAGTAACAAATCCAGGTATGCGTCTTTTCATCAAGCCTACGATCAGTGTCGACGTACGGAAAAGATAAATGACTGAAATGCGTTCTTTCTCAGGGATAGAAGATAAAAAACTGCTAGATCTAGAAGAAAACGGTGAGTTTTGGTTTGGTCTTCGTCTTTTTTCTTCTAGGAGACAACCATGACCCACTGACCAACTTACCTTTTCGACCCACCAGAAACGCCTTCCTCTCAACTCCTGAGCTTCTTGCCTCCATCTACAGAAAACTCTACTCGGAGTATAAGACCATCGGCGGATAATGGTGTTCTCGTGAAACGTGACGGTGAGCGTCGCCATCCGGAAATCACCTCAGGTATGTATTGTTGCATCAGTTTCATGACTACTAGTTTCGAGGCTCTTTTGCATAAAAAATGTTAGCTGAGATCCTACATGTCTAGTCGTCGAAAAAGCTCATGTGCGAGAGCTAGAAGACGACAGTGCGTTTTGTCTCCATATTCAGCTTATGGGTGGGAAGAAACGATCACTTAGACCAATTTTGAACTTTACCTCAAAAGAAGCAGAGGCTTCGTCCATACCACTCCCAATCTCTACTCTTTCGTCTTCCCAAGAACTTTCCGATAGCGAAGATCTAAAAAAGGGAGCTGATGTACATGCAAAAGGTATTTCCCACCATCAAAAAGACTTTCTTGAATGGGGAACGGCCCAGTCAAACCAGACAAAGCTGATAATGGTCCTTGATCAAATAGATGAGCAAAATAAGTCCAAGATCGATGCAGAAACCGCACTTTTTCAAGAAACTCATAACAATGCCGGTACGAAAACAAGCTATTGGGGGTGACAATGTTCTTGGTTGAGTTGCTAATGAGGTTTGGATATGTAGATATCAAGGAGACCGGAGAGTCCGAATCGGATAACGAGTCTCCTGTCAGACCTAGCTTTGGTGAGCAAAATATTCCTTTCATCCGTCTCTTTCTTTCTCTTATGGTCGCCGAGAAGGTATTTCAGATATCAAGATGAAGTACAAAGCGATAGAAGCTCCTGAGCCAGATGAAGCGTCTCCTGGTTGCCCGTTTTTTGGTCAGCATGATATATTTACCATCACTAGCGATTTTTTTTTTTGTTTCTGGTAGCTGACCCAATTATGTGATGCGCAGACCGGGATATGCCCGCACAGCTCTCTCTTGAAGGGACCCACTCACACCTCTTGAAACAAGTCAAGAGGCCCTTTGGTAAGCACTATCCATCAGTTTCAAATCGTTTTTGGTTTTCCCTAGCTCTGACGGTCTAGAGAAACGATGGAAAACTAGTTTTGAGACTGTTCAGGGGGAGACAGCTCGACCAAAGACTTATTCACAGTGATCAAGATATCTCGGAGACCATGCGGAAGATTTGTCAGGAGGATATTGACGCGTTTGAAATTGAAGAAGTGATTGCAGGTGAGTTGGTATGGGTGGGAGGTGGTGATTGGTTCTTATACAGATGTCTTTTTTCTTTTCCTTTTTTTTCCTGAGCTAAATTCATTTGCAACTCGGATGCCACACCTCTCTTTCAGAAGGACCTACTCCGACCCCGCAATACGCGGAGTTTTTTACGGAAGAAGACGGAAAGATGCATCTGACCCCGATCATGGAATTATTCTCTTGTCAGTTTGCGTCCACCGTCTTTCTTTTTTTTATCACTTTTTTTTTTCTTGGATAGCAAGGTTTACGTCACTGACACGCAACAATTTAATCGGACCATAGTGTTGGATTATCTGAAAAACAAATCGGCTGAGAATAGCGAAGAGCAAGACGGAGAACCAATAGATCAAGAAACGTTGGCTGCAATCATCGCGGATGACGTTGCGCGTGAGAAGAGTGAGCTACCGGAATTCAGCACGCTTTGCTTGGTACCGTTCATGGAACTAATCCATTCTATCTCGGCCATCAGTCCGAATTCGCGTACCTGAGCCCATGCGCGAGTCGACCGATCTGATGCGAGCCTTCGACTTTTCCTCCACCTCAGCAGAACCTTTGACCGCTCAAGCTGGACCCGCTGCATGCGTGGCTTCCAGCTCTGGTACCTCGCCAATGGCCAATGAGGAAACGGCCAAGGATAGCTGTACGGTGGTGGACAAAGCTCCGACTCAGGAGCTTGCCCTCCCAGCGCCGGACGAACAGTCTTCGCCCAACCAGAGTCCCACGGAGGTTAATCTGTCGTGGATGGGTGAGAGTCCGGACCAGAACCAACTTCAGCGACTGGTTCGATTTATGAATGTCTTGACGGACATGATTACCGGCTACTCTTGTCCAGAATCAAAATAGGTCTGATCATCAAAGTAGAGCGTTTCATCGTGTACTCAACTGAAGCCTCGTGTCTTGGTTCAACCAACGCCAATTACCTTCAATGCTTTTCAACTCACTCTTTCTCTCTTATAGCTTTCTTGTAAATATTTGGGAGCTTTTTTTTTTTTTTTCATACACGAGTTTATGTTATGTTAAAGTTGTGAGGAACGTTGGAACCATGGCAGGAGCTGAAGGTATTATATACACGCGATTTGGTCTTTTTGTTTTTGAGAGACAGAGAGAGAGAGAGCAGGATGGTCTCAGGAGAATTCAAAAGGGCCTCCTAGTTCCTCATGAAATTCACCTGCTAGGAGTGGCGTGAATGCTTGCTGGGATAGCTCAACTTTTGTCTCGCTGAGCTTATCGCAGGTTGCATAGGGTGGAGTGAGACGAGGTGTAATTAGGGTGCACACACGACCTTTTGAGACCTCAGGGTCAAGATAGCATTGATAGTGAATTCCAGCTAGTTTGCTACATATGATGTTGAGAGCTGACTCAATTTCAGTGAGCCCATGTTCATTTTTTTTTTTTTTTTTTGACTGAAAACCTGATCATGAACGGATGAGAAAAATGTACCACAAGAGGTTTGATAACATTGGTCTTTAGCTGCAAACAAATCATAACGCAAGTGAAAGAAACCAGAAAAAAAAGTCAAGAGTTTTTTCTTAGCTATTGGCATCTTATAAATCTTTTTTTGTTTTTTTTTTGTTGTTGTTGTTGTTCTTCTTATGAGAGGTCAAAATGACACGTGAAAGAATAGTTTCAAGAGAAACACTCCAAAATTGGGGTAGAGATACACAGGAAAAGGACTTTTAATTTCCTGAAAGTCTCAAGCACAGCTGGTCCCACCATAAAATTTTTGGATGACTGCTTGTGAGGTTGTGAGATGTACCGTAAAGTAGTGTGCGTTGTAACTGGGGCTGGCGGTAAAAATCCGAGGGCTGTACTCAAAACGGTGTTTCGAAAAAGTATTGGATGTCACTCTTCACATGCTCTACCACCTTCGGCTTCGAATCCAGACCATCTCTACCCGACCTTACATTTTCACCCGACTGTTTGCATCCACCATGGCCATCGAGTCTGATACCCCAGTGGTTCTACCCGGACTCAAGCTCTACAACTCACTCACCAAATCAAAGGTCTACATCCTCACTGCTGCTACCTTCGCATCCTATCAAACTGACCTCCGTCGACTTGTTTCGGATTCAGGTGAACTTTGTCCCCCGTCAACCAGGCAAAGTCACCTGGTACAACTGTGGTCCAACAGTCTACGATGCCAGCCATATGGGTCATGCCCGGTACGAAGTCTACATCTTGGCTCAAACTACACCTCACAAGAACTCATTCAGGAGGCCGTACTAGGAACTACGTCGCACAGGATATCCTGCGCCGAATCGTGCGCGATTACTTCGGCTATGAGGTCCAGTTCGTCATGAATGTTACCGATATCGATGACAAGATCATCGAGCGTGCACGGCAACAACATCTACTTTCCAGCCTTCGTGCCTCCGCAGACGGTCTCAGTTCCGAACTTGTTGATCAAGTCCGGGCCAGCTTTAAAGCATTTTATTCTAAAACTGTTGGTCAAACCGTCGGCTTTGACGGGGCATATGAGGATATCGTGTCGAGAATGGCGGACGGACCAAAATGGAAGGCGGAGATGATTGCGCGCGAGGAAAAGTTTGGGATGTGGCTCGACGCACTGGTATATCTCTCTCTATGACCCTGTAAACCTTTTTATCTAATTCTACGAAAAGAGGTAGCTGATGCAGTCGATTAGCTGGGCTTTTATCGTGCAACTTGATGTGTAGGCTTCAGCGCATGCTGCACTACAGCGTGCTTCTACCACACTCAGGACCCAGACGACAACCACGCGTGCTGACGCAGAGCTGCTAATCGACGGCTCAGCGGACGTGCTGGCCAAATGGCTCGATAGCCAGGTCTGAGACCTTCTCCACCTACTCGCGTCTGCTATGCTTTAAATGAGTTGACAATCATTTGCGTGCATATGGGAATAGTACGGCTCGACAGTGACGGACCACGCGATTTTCAAAAACTTGGCCTCCAAATGGGAACAATCTTTCTTCGAGGACATGGACGCCCTCGGCGTTGACCGACCTACCACACTCACCCGTGTGAGCGAGTACGTGGAGGCGATCGTGGTCTACATCGAGAAGATTGTCCAACGCGGGTTTGCATACGAGCGCGAGGGATCGGTTTACTTCGATGTCGCCGCCTTCGACGGCGCTTCTGTGCCCGCAACTTCCACTCGGCCCGCTTTCGTACACACCTACGCTAAACTCCAACCAGGATCGAAGTCAAACTTGAAGCTCTTGGCCGAGGGTGAAGGGGGACTTGCCGACCCGGTTCGGAAGCGGTCCACCGCTGATTTTGCACTCTGGAAGAAGAGCAAGCCGGGTGAGCCGGGCTGGGCTAGCCCATGGGGCTCCGGTAGGCCTGGGTGGCATATCGAATGCTCGGTGATGGCTGGGGCAATTTTAGGCGACAGAATGGACATCCACTCGGGCGGGGTCGATCTCATGTTCCCTCATCATGATAATGAGCTTGCTCAGTCTGAGGTGTGCTTTAAATCTCCTCTTTGAAAAAGAGATCCTACGCCATAGCTGAACACGTAGATGACTGGTTTGATACACAGGCTTATCACGCCTGCCCACAATGGGTCAACTACTTTCTCCACACCGGCCATCTGCACATCGAAGGCTTAAAGATGTCCAAATCGCTCAAAAACTTCATCACCATCCAAGTCTGTCTCTCCTTCTTGTTTCACCCCTCAATAACTCTCGCTTGTCCTAATCCTGTTAAATATACATTTCAAAGGACGCCCTCAAGCGCCACTCCCCGCGCCAGCTCAGGCTTTCCTTCATCTCCCAGCGTTGGGACCTTGGAATGGACTTTGCCGAGAGCGCCATGGCGGAAGTAAGGAACCAGGAAGCAACATTCATTGTCAGTTCATCTTCCTCTGTCCTCTGCTACTCCAGCCGCCGTACTCTTGTTAAAGCTCTCTATATCTCCTGCTCATCGTGTTCCAGAACTTTTTTGCCGTCGCTCGGGCTCTGCGCTACGAAGCGCCAGATCAGAAAGAGACAACAAATGATACATTCAAGCACCTCTACACTGCGTTTGTGATTTGTCTCTGCTTTTCTACGAAGCTTGCGATGCTGATGCGATGACCACAGCTTGGATGAGGCCCGAGCAGGCGTGCATACGTCCTTCTGCGACTCCTTCAATACGCCCGAGGCAATGCGTGTACTGCTAGGGCTGGTGGCAGAAACCAACAAGACGATCGCAGCCGAGATTGGCGCGGTCCGGTCAGCGGGTGTAGGCGTAGTGGTGGGTGTGGCGAAATGGGTATCGGAGATATTGGGTGTCCTCGGGCTCAGGGCTCGGGGAGCCGATGCAGTGGGCTGGGACGCGGTAGACGAGGTATGTTTGGGCCTCTTAGAAGGGCCTGACATGCGTAGGTGGCTGCTGATGGATGCGTAGACGGAAGGGGCAGTGGTAGGGGAGGTGATGGAGTGGTCGAGGTTCCGGGACGAGGTGCGGCGCGTGGCGCGTGATCAGGCCAAAGGCTCACTCGAAAATGAGATACGAAAAGTGTGTCAGGAGCGGCGGGTGGCGGCAGAGGCTCGGAATGGCATCTTTGATGGTCAGTTGACTTGATATGACTCGTGAATTCAAGGTATGAACCATGTTTGAATGAGGAATCACTGATCTGCTCCGGTTCTTGGTTTTACATCGTCATAGCGCTCTTACTGGGCGCGTTCTTTGAGAGGCCTGGACAAGACTCGATGAAAGCATTGGTAAGTGCCTCTTCTGCTATGTTGCGTTTGTAAGGGTGAAGACGCTGACGCGCCCGAGGAGTGCGCAACGCAGATGAAGACGCTTTCTAACCCGGCCCTCGCTCCCCACCTCACTGTCTGGTACACCTTCTGGGCCGAGCTTTATACCAAGCAAGGGTTGACTGCCAAGGACGTACTGGGGCTCTGTGACCGGTTACGAGATATGGACCTAGTCGAACTCGGGATTGCGCTAGACGATCAGGATGGTGTGTATCTCCTTCCCAAGTTTTCTACTCAAACACGTAGCTGAGGGCTTTGGGTACGATAGACGGCCGGGCGCTCGTGAAGGTCTTGCCAGCCAAGATGTTGATTGAGGCGCGCGACGCGAAAGTGGCAGCTGTAGAGTCAAAGAGGCTGGCGCAAGCCAAGGCGGCAGAGGCAGCGGAGGCCAAGCGGTTAGAACGGATTATGAAGGGTAAGATTGGAGCAGAAGAGATGTTTAAGCTCGAAGCTGGCGAGTGGAGCCAGTGGGACGAACAGGGTATCCCTACCCATGATAAGGAAGGGGTGGAGGTGAGCAAAAGTCGACGGAAGAAGCTCTTGAAAGAGTGGGAGGCACGTAAGAAGGTTGAAGTAGAATATCGGACCTGGGTAACTGAACAGGAGCAGCAGTAGCAGTAGCAGTAGCAGTCAGAGAAGAAGGAGGAAGGATTTGCAAAGAAAGAAAAGTGAAAAAAAAAAAAAAAAAAGTTTTCATGCCATAATTGGGGGGACATTAAGGAAAAAAAAAAAAAAAAAAGTTTTCATGCCATAATTGGGGGGACATTAAGGTGAAAAAAAAAA